>VUQG01010718.1:3747-13799 GCA_015106755.1 Etia nguti | reverse complement strand
ACACCCCCCCCCCTTATCCCTCTTCCCTTGGAGTCTCTTTTCTCACTTTCTCAGCCTTCTCCTCCCAAATTCTCTCTCATCCGATTTGGCAAGCCTCTGGCCAGCCCCTTCTATCCCCTCCCTTCAACCCGCCTCCCTGCCTCCGCAGCTAAGCACCGCTTGAGTATTGCCAAAGAAATACCAGTGAGCTCAGTCATGTTCGACACAAAGGAGAGACGAGAGGAAAAAAAGAAAAAAAAAAAAGAAAAAAAAAACACCCAAAGGACCCATGCAGGAGAGTGTGTGCAATATCTAACCTGCTGAGGGCTGCCACATCCCTGCTGCTCTCCTTTAATGAACTGAAAAGTAAATGTTTAGACCAACACGTCTGAATGTGCGCATCTCAATGTCAGCACTCGCGTGGGTGGGCGCAGTGTTACTGTGGGGATATTGTCACATTAGCCTGTTTAAGCTGCTGTCTTTCTGAACCAATCCTACAATATGTGAGATGAGTCTGTGGAAGGCCGAGATAAAGGCGCTCTTTTTCCAGAACATTATGAGCACTGTGTGGGTGGATGAGGGCAAGGAGGGGACAAAAGGCCCGCTTGTTGTGCGTGGAGTCCAGGCAGTTAGCATCTCAGTTAGTTTCTGGATCTACCCGTAAAATATGCATCTACCCATAAAAGTCAGCTTCTGAGTCATCCTATTTGACACACAGACTACAGAAAGGAGCAGCAGTGTCAGAGACAACCATCACAACGCTACGTACACACCGAATGTCATGTGAGAGACGTTTCTGTGGAGACTGGTGACACTGTAAATAAGGTACTTTGCAAAAGTTCAGCTGAAGGCATGCTCATCCATTTTAGCGATCCAGAAAAGGATTTGACAAAAGATGAAATTAAATACACTTAAAGATAGGGAAGGGAAAAGGAGGATTATATCAAAAGTCTTAATGCAAACTAGATCAACACTTTACCAGAATTCAATTTTTAACAAAAACACATGAAATAAAGAAAATACAATATGGATAACAGCTTTGTTAGCCAAGATATGTACTAAGTAGGGCATAAGGGAAAATTAAGAAAATGAATGTTTTTTTTCCTCCATACTATAACAATATAACATTTTAAAAAATGGATCACTTCCCTAGTCTTTGTTTGACCCAAAGTGCCTTTCAATGGGGGTTTTAACGTATTTACGTACATAATGTGGATTTATTTTGTCATCACAGCATCAGGTAGAAAAATGCTTTTCATTATTCTTAGTTCCTAGCTTCTGTTGTACAAGGTTGGGGTTTTTTTGTTTTTGGGTTTTCTTTTTACACTAGTAATACTTTTTTTTTTTTTCTTTTTTAAACCCATTTTTGGCATCTTCCTTTAGCTTCTACTTGAACATAGATATCCTCTGGAAAAAGATGTAAGAAAACACTGACTGATGAACCCATGGCAAGTGCCATTAAAAACATGTAATCAGCAGCCGAAAGATTACAGATAAAAAAAAAATAAAAAAAATAAAAAAAATAAAGAAATTAAAAAAAAAGCAGTAAAGTCCAAAATAATTTATCAACCCCATATGACCAACAAAAAGCAAATCAATTTTGACTCGTCAAACAAAAGCTTTGCTAGCATTTCCTCGCAATTACTTGGGGAATCCAAACAGCCAAAGTAGATCTGCATCAGTGTGGCTGATGCTTGTATGGATGTGGGAACATGAAACACCCAAAGAAAATGCAGATCTGGCATGCAGCTTAAGTTCGCAACATTGTTTTGTTTAGTTTTTGGAAGAATCAGGTAGGTATTTGAGAGAATCTTATTTCCCTGCTTCCTCAAATATCATCACAGCATTAACTTTCAATCAATCAGGTGAGTCCAAAGTTAGTAAAATTATTTTACCCCTAATGAAATGTAAAAGCTCATAAGGGACTTGATAAATAACTGTAGATGTTTTTATATTATAAATAACTCTGTGAAAGACAGCATTTCCTTACATTCTAAAAATTGCTATGGGAACTCCTTTATACAAGAGAGGTGACAGACAGGAAGTAAACAATTAGACCTGTGCACTTGCTTCTGTTTGCAAAGTTGCTGAAAAGTTTGCCAATGACCAGTTGGTAGAACACCTGAAAAGCACAACCTACTCTACCCTATTTGAATTCTAACAACCATAGTTTTTAGGGCAAATTTAGAAAAAGGTGGGGTAGTTTTAAATTCCAACACAATCATAACTGCATTAAAATGGGAAAAGGGAAGGTTGTTAACCTTGGTTTGTTTGGGTCAATAACATGCTGTTATTATCAAGAACTTGTAACACGGAGGTCGTGCAAGGATCAATATTAAGGCCACTGCTACTCAGCTTGGGCATCAATGATGTTCCATCTGTGTGTAATGATGTAAATGGTAAATGGACTGGTTCTTATATGGTGCTCATTTACTCTACTCGAGCCCTCGAAGTGCTTTATACAACATGTCTCATTCACACATATTTATAACAGTACTTTTTTTCTACAGTGCACCTGGAAAGTATTTACAGCACAGTTTTTTTTTTTTATATACATTTGCAAGAATCTCAAGCAAACCTTTTTCACTTTGTCATTATGGGTATTGTGTGTAGAACTTTAAAGTGAAAAATGAATTTAATCCATTTTGGAATAACATCGCAACATGATAAAATGTGGAACAGGTGAAGTGCTGAGAATACTTTCCAGACACACTGTATGTCCAAGGGCTTTCTGACATTCACACTCCGGTGAACTCATGAGGAGGAACTTAGGGTTCTATATCTTGCCCAAGGATACGTTGGCCAACCACCTACCTTCCAATGAGAGAGATAGATAGAGAGATAGATAGAGAGATAGAGAGAGAGAGAGAGAGAGAGATAGAGAGAGAGATAGATAGATAGATAGTCATTTTAAGACATGAGAAAGACTGCAGAGCTTGTAGTCGAGCCTTTAAATATAATGCAAAAAGATTTCATACTGGTTTAAATCATGCCTTACACTCAGTATTGAGAAATCTACATTTCATTTACAGTTCGCATTTCACTAGGAAGTGTAAATAAACAGCAATATTGTTGATTAAATAAACAGTGTAGAGGAAGTTATATATCTAGGTGTCACTTCAGTTCACATCAAGAAGGTGAGTAATACCAAGGCATATTAAAACTTACTGAAAGCAGGAGGGACCTGAATGCAACCATACTTCCTGTTATCTACTAGTTTATCTCTTGTTGGATCAGGTGAGATAACCTTGAAACCAATGAGATCATATCCTCAGTAAACACAGCAAATATTCAGTTCTCTTGATCAATTAATAACTTTGATCAGGACAGAGAATCAGCGCCTCAAGGTCAACTGTTTAAGTGTTTATAGTTCTTAAAAAAAGTACTTTCACAACTAATATTAATAATATAAAATTGGCAAAAGACTATAAAGTAAGTACACTCTGCCTGTTATTCTTTTAGGTTAGACGCCATGCACTTTTTCACTACCACTGTTTTTAAAGTCAACACGAGGTTCATTAACATTTATTTTGAGAAAAACTCAATTTGGACTTCTTTCAAAATTCGTGGCACAAATTATTCCATCTTGAGAAAAGACACCTTTTAGACTTGGTCATAAATTATTCTCAAGCATCTCTACTCTATTGTCTTCATCCTCTGTTCGTCTTTACTGTTGCTAAAAGTAGCAACAGAGACTCTCTTTGCTAACTCTTTGCTAGCATTTCACATATTCAGTGATGTAAATTTAAAGATATCACAGTGAGAAACTATTCACGTTTGACAAATTAATGTGCGCCATGATACAGAGTTAGTTTTTAATAATCGTCGTCTTATAATATTGTTGATGAGTCATACAGTTAGAAATCTGAATGAGAATATGGGTCTTTACATGCCCATCTCCATACTCTTAACATCATACATTGAAGCAACGGTGGACATTTTATCAGTTCAACTAATCACATTGTTAATAAAATAAAAACTGTATTTTGGTACATAGCAGTAAGCATGACCAAAAAATACTGTAACAACTGTTTTGTAAAATAGCTGATTAAAAACATGCATATGTCACAGGTCACCTGTCAATCTAGTATATCAACATAAAATAATAATAAAAAAAACCCCACAGACAATGACGACATAGACTAAATTTCAGTGCTGTTAACCCAAGTTCACATGAGGTCTGTAGACAAGTAATAGTGGTGGAACAGCAAAGGTAGCCCTATCAGACAGGGCTCGGACTGAAGATAGTTACATCCCTAACATCTCCTGCAGAGGAAAAAGGTGCATGATTGTTTATTAAAACAAGCCTTCTCCTTAAATACAGTTAAGATTTTTTACACCAACGCTTGCTTTGGGCACATGACAACGAGAACACATTCATGGAACTGAATCTGAACTATCTGGGCCCCCAGAAGAAATTTGTTAATGTAGACAATAATTTTTTTTTTACTTCAGTTTTATTCAAAGTGTGTTTTGACTTCTTGAGATACGCATCTTTTCAGTAACAGGTATCACATTTTGAATTGGACTGACAATGTTTCTTAAAAGAGAATGTGAAGAGCTAGATCTAGGTCTGAGGCTGCAGTTTGGGGAAGGCCTCGGTGAGGACTGGCGGCAGCTCCCGGGCCAAGCGTTTCCCTAAGAAGGCATTCCCCAGAAGCTGTGATGACTGACCGCTACAAAGATCTTGAAAACTGCATCAGTGATGAAGATCTGGATTTAATATGGTCAAATATATTGCACTCATTTCTACTTTCAGCTGCTCCCTTGTCAAAAGGGCTCATCACAGTGGGTATGTCTGCATGTGGGGATATATAATCCCCCGCAGGGGATTATACAGGACATATATAGAACATAACAGGACATTAGTAATTCAACTGTCAAAATAACAAATATAAGTTCATATTAATTCACGTGAGGTGGCTGTAAGCTACCATGTGTTACAGTGCAACCTACCTCTTGTGCTTAGAGAAGAGCAAATGCAGAATGGACAGAGTGTAGTTTTTGCATGAGTAGGTATTTTTGTGTCCAGGGTCAATGGCCATAATATGCTTACAATAATTCAGCTCCCTCGCAAGTAAATCTTTGAATATTTTCCTTACACCACATGCATAATTGTGCCAAGGAAAGCCCTCCACACATGGCAAGCTGTGATCAGTAACCCAGCCTCTATTTGAGTAGCATATCTGTGTTTCTCTAGTAAGGATTCAAAACAGATCACTACTGGGATACTCAGAAATGCAAAAGTTCTGTCTGGGATCACACAGCACGGTTTTCACTGTAAAGTGAACGAAGGAAAGATACAAGGAAACGTTCAAATAAATCATAGAAAGTGCTAACCAGACTACAGTGAAGATTTGCAAGTTTAAAGGTCAACCTCTTAAGATAAGACGGTGATAACAGCCCACTTCTTTCTAGGTCAAACATTTCCCAGGTAGACTGACTCTTTACATTTGCAGGAAGGCTTCACTAGCACAAACACTGTCACAAGATACGCAAGTCATAAGTCAACAGTTAGGACTGGACAGTCAGTATTTTGTTTTCATGGTCCTAAACTGCTGCTGTAACATCCAAGTACCACAGCAGCTGGAAATAGAAACTGCAGAGTAAAAGTTTATGCTGCTTGTGTTGCTGACTGCAGCAGTCATGAATGTGGATTGAAAAAAGCAACAAATTAAATAAATAAAAGGGAGAGAAGACAATGGTAAAGGATTAAAGGTAATCTAAGGAAAGGGGCAGGGGACTTCACTTGCTCATTGTGGGCCACTGTGGGTCAGGCCATTCTAGTTCAAATAAAACAAATCATTTCTCACCAGAAACCTTTAATCTAAATGGAGCCCATAAGGCCAGCAGGTTTGCCCGGTTTCAGCCTTAAAGGTTACTTGGTCAGCCAGGTTTCTGTGCACCACAGCAATACCCTAGTCTGGGTTTTTCTATTTCTAAAGCAAGGCAAAACGAAGATGCTCAGTGGGTTTAGTCTACTAGCTGAGTCCTGCGCTTCTAAACCAAAGGACTTAGGAAACAAGAGTCCATAATCCCAGCGTAAATATAACATCACAACCACAAACTGTTAGCTAACGTTTGGTATTCCAGCTTACCACAACACGCTGAAAACGGCTGCGTTAGCAGCATCAGCAGCTGTGGCTCCCTGGCCTCAACTTAACCGAGAACGATATGGCTCATGTTAGCTTGTACTTAGCATGCCGCAAACTTGTAAAACGATTCCCAAGACACCGAGAATTACAATATATTACCCCCTCATACTGCCTGTTCTTTACTGCTCGACCGTTTATAACTAGCTGGGAGAAAGAAGTTTTGTCACAAACGTTAACCTAACCTAACCCCGAGCTAACACTGGCGACTCCTGCTAGCCCGCTTCGTTAAATATTAAACGGACAACTTCAAGTGTACGAAACAACAAAGTTAGTAGCTTAATTAATTTAGTTTAACGACCCGTGTCGGCTTACCCGAGTCTTCCCTCCTATAAGTGGTGCGCTGAGCCGCCGTGGATCTCGGTTGCTGTTGGGTATGTGCTCTATGCCTCAACCCATCTCCCCCGATCCAGGACAGGGCTCCAACACTGCTACTGCTGAGCGACGACCGCAGATCGTCTATTATGAAGATGATCACTCTGACGGTTAAAAAAACATCGAAAGAGCTATGTTGTTTAGATTTTTATTAGTGTTTTTTTTAATATAATTTTAAAATGAATCCATATGTAACAGGGGCATAATACAGTACAAATGCAACAATTCGTCATATATTATTATTTCAAATCAATAATAAATAAATACTAATACTAAATACTTAGTTTGGATCAGACATTAGAGCCAGTATTTTTTCAATAACATATAAATATATTTGTATTTTTATATGTTTGATTTAATTGCAGTCTGCTCAGTATAAATGTCAGCGGTATTAAGGGTGACCAGATGTCCCTGTTTATGTGGGACTGGACAGTATTTTTAAGCCTTGTCCACTTGTCACAAATCTTGAGAGAATGTCCCATATTTTGACTCGCTCTGCGGGACAAGCGTTGGGATTTACCCCAGTGATTGTGAAGGGAAGGCTTTTTATTACAGCCGTAGCCCGTCTAACGCTCTGCCCAACAGGGAAAGTTGCAAGGTACCAAAAAAGTCACAAGTTTTGCAGATTTTAGTAAAAATGATGAAAACTATGACAAATAATATGAAGAGGCAGTATACGCAGAGAAACAGAAGTTTTATCTTTTTTAATGTCTTTTTTTTTTAAGCTTTGCAAAGGGAAAGCTTAAAAAACTTACTGAAATAGTCAAATGGCTCAAAAGTTATATATAAATCTATGGATCCATACCTACTGAAACCCAGAGACTGTGAGCAGGCAGTACAGCAGCTGAAATAACAGTGAATATGGGAACATAAAAAGATTACGGCATGTAACCACAAGAACAAACATCTTTTTTTTCTTATAGTTGGAAGAGCTGGGAAAGTTAGATTCAAATATAATATATCTGACTACTTGCTAGCATTGTGTTCCACTATCTGCCACGCAAACACTGTCAAACCAAACCAGTCAAACCAGTCATATTTAAATGTTATCCAAATAGTTGGTGCTTGAAAAAGGAGTGCAGAGTGAGAGGTCTCTACATAAAAATGTGAAAATAAAGCACTGGGTGTCAACCTGGACGGAAATCAGCCGAGTAGTGATTTAGCGACATCTAACGTTTAAAGCCTGCATCCACCGAGTCCTGCGAATATCCCGTGGTGATAAATAGACATTTGTTATTGTGTAAGATTTGTAACAAAAGAAACCTTTCTTCATGCAAAAGTGCCTCATATTTTATGTTTTTTGTTCATTTTTAATAAATATAACTGTCTCTAACTTGATATTACTACTACTATCTGTCCGTACGGTGCACTCATGCAGGAGAAAATGCATGCAACTCCCAGTTCCTGCATCCAGATGCAGATTCGGTAAATGTCTTGGCTTTATGTATGACTGCAATGGAGTTTCTGTGCACTAAAGATATTTATTTTCCATGCATGCCGCCTTAACTTACAGCTAAGAGCTATGTGACGCAAATGCATGCAGTAATATGCACTGCTTAAACTCTGTCTTCTTCTTCTTTTAAGTCATGCAAAATGGAAACAGCTTCAGCAGTGAGTGGGATAATGGGTAGGTAGCTGCCACTGCCTTTCACAATTGTTCTTAGTCATAACAGCAAGCCAACCTGTTTGCAGAGGCAGATGATGGGCGTGAACAAACACAGTAACACGTACTGTCTGCGGGCTAAGAAAACTTTGAAGAGGAGGAAGAGAGGAGGAGCAGGCGGTGTGCTGATGTTCAGCAGGTTCCTGTGAGGTTTCTCGCTTTCTCTTCACTGTGAACTTGTTACTCCTCTCGCCTGGCGGGTTGACAAACGAGGTGACAATGGCCGACGAAGAGGAGGGGGATACCTACCGGGAGATGAAGCTTTTTCCACAGCTGTGGCCCCGCCACAGGTGCCGCTCTCAAAGTGATACCTCCGGATTTCGAGCTAGAGTTTTGTTCAAGCTCCGGGGAGCCCGCTCAGGTAGGAGAGACCTCTCACGAGTGGGCCAAAAAAAAAAAAAAAGAATAAGGAAGTTGGAGACAGAGGTGCTGAATAAGCACAAAATAGGCTTCATCTAGTTTTCTTTAATCAACAATTAAAGTTTTGCAAGTTATAGCAGTTACGTCTTGCTAGACAACATCTCCAAATTGCTTCCTCTGACTTCCTGTTCTCCTACCCCAAAATACTTGTCGTATCTCCTCCTCTCACATTTTGGGCTGAATTTAAAAAATAAGTAAATAAAGAAGCCAGTTTTTGTTTGTTTGTTTTGTTTTATACTTAATTCTGCTTTCTTGTTCATACATTTAATGTTCATAGAACGCAAAAATTACAGTAGTGCTTCATTGCTCTGTTGTGACACACCTGTAATTCATCACCATATAGTGGGTACACCTATTTTCTTTTTCTTCTTAAAGTTACACAATAAATTGCATGGAGATCGTCTTTGTCAATTCAAGGTGTGACACATAATTAAATACACCAGTAACTGAAGTTAGCAAGTGTGCAGTATCAGTATAATAACAATGGCGGTTATGTCTTTGGGTATTAGATATCGAAAGGTCTCAGATGTAAAATGTAAAACCAATACTCAGGTAGAGGTTGTTAAAATGATGCAGTGTGAGACCTCAGCCACTGTGTTAACCAACCATGTGTCCTCCGTGACTTTCTTAAATGTCACTGTCAGGGTTTTGCTTCCTGAAGCCCGTGGCTTGCAGGCTTATATACTGCTTTAGTGGTTTGAACCACTTCCTATCAGTAATCTACACTGTTTTAAATTAGAGCTGTTTTCTTTGACCAACTCACATGCCTCCCTCTGCTCTGACATAGTTTGCAGACATAACATTTATTAATTCACTGCGTTTTGGTGAGGACTTTTTTTTTCTTCGTAAATTGGATCATTTTATTATAGCATAAAAATAACATTTGCGTTAATAGTTAAGAGTTATATTGCTTGTCTACAGTTGCCACAGGAAGTGTCCTGTGTTTACCGTTAGGCTGTAATTACAGGAAATGATTGTGGAGTGGGGCCGTTAGGAAAATAGATGCCCAAAGTTATTTATGTCTCCTGCCAGTTTGAATTTTGAACTTCACCAGTTGGGTCGATGCAAGATTATTAAATATGTCTTATAAGTGCCCTTACATATGTAATCTTCACTCAAATCTGTTAAACATATGTAAGGTTCCAAACCACCGATTTAGACTGTGTAATGACTGTAATGTGTAGTAAACACACTCTATTGTAAACTGAAAGATTTGTAGCAACAGGGGGCGCTATTTCACCTTTCCTATCAATGGTCCTTAAAAACAGCAAACATCAACTCAAACGTATTACGTCACCCAGGTGTGGACTGATGGTGGGAGGCTGGTTTTATTTTGACTAAGATGATGTGAGATTATAGATAGCGTAGTACACATCGCAAATGACACAGACTATATTTGTCATTTTAAAGAATCATCTTTTTTTTTTCTTTTCTTTTCTTTTTTTTTTTTACTTTAAAGGTTT
>VUQG01010713.1:5500-17312 GCA_015106755.1 Etia nguti | reverse complement strand
GACGAAAAAGTGAATCACCACCGTGAAAAAGCAAAGTTCGAACACTCACACTTGTTCTCCGTCCCCCACCAGACGCTCACACATGCGCACCCGACAGAGAGAGAGAGATAGATAGATAGATAGATAGATAGATAGATAGATAGATAGATAGATAGATAGATAGATAGATAGATAGATAGATAGATAGATTTTCATTGAGATTTTAGAGACATGACTGACTCAGGAAGCAGAAAGAGTAACAAAACACTGGTCACAGAAATCAACATTTACCATAATAACAGAGGAAGAAATGACTGAATGAGAAACCATGGTTAACATAACGGTTTTGAACTATTTCTGTGAATTACCATCAACAAACTGAAACCACTCAGAAACTGGTGGAGTGCTCTTTCAGAATAAGCTTGTTTAGTGCATGTTAGTTCAAATGAATTGGAATCCTCTCTGCCTTCTGTAAATGAAAAGTGCCCTCTGTTGGACTGAGAACACGTGGTCATTGAAAAATATACCATTTACCGTCCCTCTATATTAAGCATGGTATTTCAGTAATAATTATAATTTATAATTCTAATTTATTTGTATTATAATTTATAATTATTAATTATGTTATGGAATTGTGTGTTAATTTGTTACATAGAAACTGATGCAAAAAATGATGCAATAACTGTTAAGGAACACCCACTGGGCAGGTTTCTTTTACTTTTTAAATCAAAAATCCCTACCATAATGCTGAGTATTTACATATAAAGCAAAACAACATGGGGGATGGTTTGACTGTGATTTCCAAAGAGAGGATGCTGAAATGTTCTGATTCCGGTACATATGAGTATGTGGGATGTTGATGTTGGCTGAACATATGCTAAAGCCTCAGACAGGATTCACAGCTCATGAGTCCATCTTCACTTCAAGACTGTCTGGAAAAAAAAGGATTTTAGTTGTTTTTCAGTGGGAATTCGCACTAGTATTCTTTTCAAATGACCCAAATGATGACACGGACAGCTGTTTTACCTGAAAAGCATTAAGAATGCATGTTGGGCCTGTCCTCAGTAGTCTAAATATACACGGCAGATGTCAGCCCTACAAGCCCCACCCTGATCACTTCTGGTTTGCTAGCTTCCATTTACCACTGCGTTAATCTGTTCCCTTTTCACATCCCCCCTCCTCCTGATTCTCTTGCATACTCTCTCTTTTGCTCCTCCCTTCTCTTCCCTCAAAGCCAGCAGCCTCCTGTTTGATCCAGCCTGCTTACTACATGATCTCTTGGAATACAGCATACCTTTTCTACTTCATGGCTTTTCGACTTTTTTTTTCAATTCACACCACAAAGCACGGATGGATGCTAGCTGAACCAACAGTGTCTAACCTTTGCTTCCCCTTCCTCCTCTGTGCTCGTAATCTGTTTATCCATTTGTCTGTTTGACCTGAATTTTAACCTCCTGTCAATACCCTTTGACCCCACTGTTTCCTGATTAATGCTGAGACCCCCTTGACAATGTTACTATGTATTAACTGTTTGAAGCCTTTCCTTGCCTTGTTGTTTTCCACCTTGGTTAAACGAGGCCAGAATTGTCCAACCAGCTGTTTGTGTCCTGACCACCACACTGTGAACTGCTCTGGCCAAGGTCTAACTGGAGTACCAGATTCCATTCCTCTCGACGTTCGCCGTCTCCTACTATCCAACAACTGGATTCCATGGATCCCTTCTGACTTCCTGGTCCTTTACACAGATCTGGTGTATTTAGACCTAAGGAATAACTCCCTTTCCCAGCTGGAGCCAGGGACCTTGAGCACCTCTTCAAGATTAGTCTTCTTGGACTTGGGAAATAATAACCTGACTGAAATCCCCTCAGAAACATTTGGGGAATCAAGGAATCTGATTAAACTACGACTAGGGGACAATCCCTATCTAACTATGCTAGGCAGAGACGTTTTTACAGGGTTGACTTCTTTGAGGGAATTGGAGCTGGAGAGGAATGGTCTCACAGGGCTGGATGTCAGGGTCCTGGACCCTCTGCCGTCCCTTAACATGGTGCGTTTGGAAGGCAACCCCTGGCTTTGCAACTGCCACTTTGCCAAATTGTTTGTATGGCTGACAAATAATCAGCATAAGCTCCCAACAGGTAAGATGTAAGCTAAGTGTGGATGTGCATTTGAGAAATGTAATTATTTCCCTGAAATATATTTTAATGATTATAAGACACACACATGAATACTACTAATTCCTACTTCCTAAAATCCTGCTGTCATCTCAGCACCTGCTGATATCCAGTACAGTAATCACTATGAGGCAGCTATGCCTAGGCAGCATTAGAAAGCACTACAAAGACACGACTGTTACTGTTGTTGTTCTAACATCTGAAATATGAGCAAGTTTTTTGTTTTTATCTTTTCCTCCCCCCTTTCATTCTCTTTTTTGAGATTTTTCAGTAATTGATAATGATGATAATAATGAATGTTGTCTTTATTTTCTCTTGCTAAGTTGACATCATTATCACAACTGTAACTTCAGCTGTAATATATACAACTAGCCAAGATCTACTTAATGGATAACCTTTCACAATATTTTTAATTGTTGCTTTGTTCCTTTGTTTGTTTTCTTTCGATTTAACTTAGAATAGTGCTAGCTTTTTGCTTTAGTGATTTCACATTCTTTGTATTCTAAATTTGCCCTGTGCCTCCAGTGGGCTGCCTCTCTTAAAGTGCTAGAAGCAGGTCACAGGATGGTGGGTGATTGTGGTGGGGGTCCTGTCTCTGAAACACTTATCTTGACCCTTGAAACTTCTGCCATGAACTAGTGTCTCTGCACTTCTTGCTTCTTTTGATGCACTAGGCTAGAAAATCACTAGCTTGTAAGCAATTTACTAGCATGTAAAGGGAAAGAACCTAAAAAATGAGTTTACATGTTACGTCATGATGTCTTTCCTCTCTTGACGCATCACACTAGTCTAGTACTTTCACATTAACATACCATCATGTGAAAACAAAACACACCCTTACTACTTCCATCAGAATTAAAAACACAAGAAGCAACCAGGTTCTGCTAATCAAATGCACTTGATTAATTATTAAATGTGAGCCCTTCTATAAAAGCTGAATTTTTTGGATTTTGTTGGTCTGGTGTTAACACAATGTCACATTCATCGCAAGAGTTGCACCTGAATAAACCATAGGACTTCTAAAACACTAAACTTATCTTGGACAGATGAGACCAAAGTGAAAACATTTGGCCATAATGACTGACACCACATCTGGACAAAATTAAACACAGCATATCAGCACATGAGAACCCAAGTGCAGACTCTGATGCAAGGTTATTTATTGAATGGGTTTATTCAGGTGTAATAGAAGTCCACAGAATGGCAGGATAAAGCGAAGTATATAAATATAAATGGAAGACACGCTGGAGATGATAACAGGAACTCAGTGGAAGGATAATAGCTGTCACAACAAAGAGGAAAGGGGAGAATAAATTGATTAGAGGAATTGGGAACAAGTGGGTGAAGAAACAGCTGCAGTGAATCAAAGAAAACAAGATAGAGAAACTAAAACTATCAAAGCAGAAGCAACAAAAGACCAACAAAATAAAACAGGAAGTAACTAAACATGGTACCATCACATCGATGGGACATAACAATCATCAAAAACAAAAGGAACCCAAGGTTATCTGTAACTGAGAACTGAGGGCATGAAAAACAAAAAACGATAAGGAGTCTATAAAAAGCACTAGAAGATAAAACTGATAAGCACAAGAAAAAGAAAAAAGCAAGAAAATATACCCAGATTGCAACACACTCTGGGATGGATCTGCCCTCAGGTCAGCAGATCCGCCCCACTTTCTGGCATCTGGACAGGATCCAGTCCACCTACGGAGAGGGTACACCAAATTGCGGGCCCACAAAAGCGTGTCTGCTCGTCTTTTTTTTTCTTTTTCCATAAGCAGTGGATTGGGCAGAGGCAGTTCTCTAAAGGGGTAAGTACTGTACACTTTTGTGTCAAATATACTTCATACATGGAGTTACCATTTCAGTGAACTTATACTAAGAGGTTAAACATTAAAAAAGCCCCTCAGTGATTTATTTCGGTGTGGCAGGTGCGGTGATTAAGTCATCTGTACCACTAGCTGTTACTCCAGGGCTGAACACATGAAGGAAATTTTCCCCCCATTCCAGTAGAAACTGCCGGTTAAGTTAAGTTAACATGGCCTTTTTTTGTTCTCCAAGTTGGAGCACATCCATCACATTAAAGTGAGTCTCATAAGTTGAATTGTTATCTCAGAGTTTGAGCCACCGTTTTGGGCGACAATTGACTAAATTTTGGCCATAAAATTATCCTTCCTTTTCAAACATAGCCATTCATTTACAGGCAGCTTCTACTAGATTACTTGATTCTTAAGAAAAGGTCAAAATTCTCCAGAAAATTCTGAATTGGCCCTTTTTCCTCTCTGATTTATCAGCACATTAAAGGATAACAATAAAAAAAAAATGTAACAGCAGTGTCATCCTCTGAATGCTTCATCACACTGTGAGACATGTTTTTATCTTTCAAGACTGATTTGACAGAGTTATGATCAGGACACTGTATTATTTATTTATTTGACTTTAATTCAACAACTCATCATATTTACCTCAACTTGAGTTCATGCATGATCCAGTTTTTGGTTTCTTGTTATCGAATACCCCTCTCGGTCCCTACACAGAAAATCCTGTTAAATAATATTAAAAACAATCTTGATCTTGATCTGAATAAGCCCTAGGACATGTAAATGTCACCACTTTCTTTCAGACAAATTATCTTTATTAATGATATTATACATCTGTGCGGATCTGTGTTGATCTTATTCAGGGCCTGTTTCATCTTTGCACACTGCCTCAGGAAATTAAGGTAAATACAGTTTGAACTTTGCTTCAGTCAGGTGTGCTTTTTTTTTTAATGTTGTGTGAACAGGGCCTGCAGAACATCTGGAATCATGAGCCTGTCTCCACAGTTAATCAACTACGACAGCACCAGTCTCAGTTATTCAGTTTTTTGCTTTGCTTTCAGCACTGGGTCTTTTTTTGCATTGGCAAAATATAAATTATGAGGTAACTATGTAGTGTTAACACTCTGCGTTGTGGTGTCTCTTTTGATGTCATGTGCATATGCAGAGTCAGAAGAAAAAAGGAGGATGAAAATCTATGATGGTCTTATTACAGTTAGAGCAATGAGTCTGAGTTACCTCGCATGTATATTTTCCTGTTCTTTCTTTTATGTTTGAGTTAATTAAACCCCCACTTAAAAAAATCTGGGTAAAGCTATTTTTTAATTACAGTTTTCTTTTGATTGGAGGCAAGGATTGATTGATTGATTGATTGATTGATTGATTGATTGATTGATTGATTGATAAGAGAGAGGTGCCAGATTTTTTTTGTATGCAGGAGAGCTCTAAAACAGCAGAAAGCTTTTTAAAATGTAACAAGAAATCAGCCAGATATCAGTGAACATTCAATCAGAGAATTTTGCTATGAATCTTACATGTCTGACGAAACTAACAATATATGTAATGATATGATAAGTGATTATACAATATTGAGAGGAAGTTTTTTTCTCTCTGTCTGCTCTCCAGTATAGATTTCCTCCCTGGCTGCCATCTTTGCTTTGAAGATGTTGGAGGAAGATAAATTAGAAGGGGAAGAAAACATCAGCTAGATGCATCAAAGACATTACTTCTCTGTAAGTGATAATGTTTGAACATCAATTTGACACCACAGAGCAATGCTGTGATCAAACTGACATCTAAACTGACCACATTAAAAAAAGAAGTTATGCTAATTTATTTAACTGAGACCATTGAACTGAGTCAGTGTGCTGATTTCTGAAAAGCTGAAAAGTTCAGTCAGACTAAAGTTTTTCTTCCAACAGAGCTTTTAGTTGGTCCTGATCTGCTCATTTGCATGTTTCAGGTGAACTCTTCACAGCAGTCAATAGTATCACTGTACAGACATCTACTAAGATCTCAAACACACTGATCTATTTATAGCAAATTATTAAATAAATAATATTATATTTATTCAGGATTCAGGCTTTTTCTACCTATTTTTATATTTATATTTATGATTGAAGGCCACTGCTGGCAGTGTGAGAATTTAATCAAATTGTATCAGAGGTTAAAGTGCAATGTTTTGGACACTCGAGCTCCGGACAGCTGACAACAACAACAGCAATAAGTTATGATGAACGGATAAAAACAGATGCAAGGTGGATGACCTGGTACATGAACAGATCTGTATCAGACATGGGCTGTTTGAGCTGGGAAGTGACTGGAACCAAATCAGGTCCGATCCTCATCTGTTCCACATCCTTTCTGCTTTGCAAGTGGACTCCAATCTGGACCCAGTTTGCGGATCCGTTAGACAGCTTCTGGTGCATTCAAGGCAGATCCAGTCTGGAGTCATTTTCTCTCTGTCAATTCAGTTGAGTTAAAGCTTATTTATACAGCACCAAATCTAAACGACAGTCGCCTCAAGGTGCTTCATATTGATCCTACAATAATACAAAGAAAACAGAGAAAAACTTCAACAATCATGTGACCCCTATGAGCAAGCATTTTGGCTACAATGGGAAAGAAAAATTACCTTTTAACAGAAAGAAACCTTCAGCAGAACCAGGCGCAGAGAGGGGCGGCCATCTGCCGCGACCGGTAGGGGTGAGTGGTAGTAATAACTCCAAAAAGCAAAACTTTGGGTCTAAACCAAAGGACCATGACAACCATGACAACACTTTATACTAACTGCCAAGCATGGTAATTTGTGCTTGTTTTGCAGAAATTTAGTCGTGTGACAAGACAATAACACCAAGAACGGCTGCAAATCAACAGTAGAATGACTGAAAAAGAAAAGAGGTGTTGGAATGGGCTAATCAGAATTCAACCTGACTAAAATGCTGTGGTGGGACCTTATGAGAACTGTGCATAAATGAATGCCTACCAAAATTTCTCTAGTAGATGTTTTATAAGTCATAGAAGAACTACTTGAAGAATATTCAGAAGAAGGAACTGCTTTCACAGCTAGAGGTCAACGAGGTACAACACAAATGCTAAGGCAAGGAGGAGCCAAGGACGACAGGTCAGGAGGAAGATATCGTCACCCCCACTCGAGATTGGGTACCAAGCCCCAAGTACAATGGAAGAAGGAGCGTTGAGTGTGAAGGGAACTGACCTGAAAGACAGAATCATGGCGAAGATGAAAACCTGGACCCTCCCTAGCCGGTTACCAAGAGTATGTGAAGTACCCTCTGAAGGGCTACTAGAAGATGTGAATGCAGCACTATGGGCAATCCCTACTACGACCCTCAACAAGTCTAATCAGCTGATCTACACCACGGCAGCAGTGATCAGTGAGAAGCTTGGCTACAAGTTGAACAGCCACAAGGAGCAGTACCTTCCATGGAGAAGGAGACTAGAGGCCAAGATCAAGGCAGCCAGAGGGATGTGTGACAAGTGTGACAAATTGGTATAAACCGTACAAAATGAAGGTGGCTTTCTTTTCCTTGGACTCTGCAAACAAGGGAATCTGCCAGTAGCCCTTGGTTAAATCCAGTGTCATGAAAAATCAAGCTGTTCCTAACCGGTCCAGGAGCTCGTCGACCCATGGCATGGGGTAGGCATCACTCAATAAAGCCTTTCATTCAATAACAGAAAGTGCGGGTAGGTCCGCGCTTCAGGGCGCACCAGGTGACCATTAATTACTATCACTTGCTTGAAGGCTGAGGATAGGGTGTCATCACAAGACTGCTCCAGCGGAAAATCTTTCATGGGGTGAATCACCGGAGCCTGCGGGGCCTCTCTAGAAGGAACCACCGTCTCCTCCCCCCCCAGAGTCAGTGTCAGACCACCCTGCGTCACCGCTGAGTGCTGTGCAGAAACTACACACTACTAACGGTCATGATCGCATCCCACATATTGCCCTAAAAGGTTATTAAACCCCAGACAATTTGCTCCCAAAATTATGGGATGCGAGCCAACAGCAACCTTTATTCTATGTGTTTTGCCCTTAAATTTTATAAGCAGCAGCACTATAGGAAATTTGTGAGTGTCTCTATGCACAAATCTAACCTCCACCCACTCGGCCTCCAATAATGCCCCAGAGCAAACCCAGATTTGGTGACCCAGGGTCTGTGTGCAGCCGTGTCCACCAAAGCCCGGCGTATACCCCCTTGACACCTTACCGAAATGCTGTACAATCCTCCTGGACCGGGGGAGAGTGCTGGAGCCTCAGCGACAGGGAACACCTGTCCAACCTCCATCAGCGGACACTCCTGCGTCAGGTGCCTTAGCCAGACACATTTCCAACACTCCTGCCCCAGCATCCGTGCCGCCCTCTGTGGCTCGGGTACAGTGCTGGATGCCTCCGGGGCCTGGGGAGGCTGAACAGGAAGGAACGGTTTGGTTAATCGCCACAGTGCCATCCCCCGGGGCATGGCCAGGGAGCTTCCTCCTTGGTGCTGACACGGGAGGCTACCTGCCGGCTGGCTGGCCACCTTTCTCCACACCCTCCACCCTGGCGGCAAGGTGATCCTCAGCCAGGGTGACCGCAGCCTCCAGGCTGCCGATGGGAGTGGAGCCATCGCACCATTTCCCCTGGCAGCCCCTCCACGAACTGCTAAAGGACCACCGCTGCCAGCATGCAGGCCTCCCTGTCTGATGGTCCGTACTGGAGCCACTTTGCAGCTGCATCATGCAGCTTCCGGGCCCACGTGAACGGCCGGTCCTCCCCCGTTATCTGAATGCGATGATCAGTGATGATCTTCCAGGGAGAGACCTAGGCGATCCAGAATGGCACGGCAGACGTCCTCAAACACCCCTCGCAAAGCCGCCGTCTGGGCCTTCCCCCCAGCAGTTGCAGCAGCCGTGATGGCCACTAGTCCTCCTGTGTATCTCTATGGTTTCGTTCTCTCTGCCTCTGGTTTGTGTGCTTAAAGCTCTGTATTTGGAGTGTTTACCTACCTTTCAGGGTTGGGATCTTCCTGGGATCTCTGCCCCCTGGTGGACAAACCCGAATCAATCAAGCACATGTGCATAATCTGGCAATCGGCTGTCTGCTATTTGAGCTGGAACCTGACCTTCAGTCTTTGCCTGAGTGTTGTCTAACTGTGGTAGTCATCTCCTCACCACTTTGAAAGTCTCTTTTACTGGTATCACTACAAAGATTTCTAATGTGCCTCTTCCTGTGCCTAGGATGGCCCAGCAGAGTGAGAGAGAGAGTGTGTGTGCATAGCGAAGATAGGGGATTCTGTTCGAGACCCTCTGAAGATTGTGGACTTGGATTCACGGAACCTTCCTTCGGCTGGATTTTGTAAATACTGGAATTTTGGGTAACACTTTATAACACGACCCTCAAATAAGGCGCAAGTGCCCTGCACTTACCTGTATTTTGCGGGCAACAAGTCAGGTTTTTGCAAGAAACAATGAAACAGGTACACTATAAGTACCCTGTAATTGCATGCAGTTTGCAGGCAACAAGTCAGGTTTTTGCAAGAAACAAGAATATTGTAAAGCCCTGTACTTGCATGCAATTTGCAAGTAACAAGGCGCAAGTACCCTGTACTTACATGCAATTTGCAGGCAACAAATCAGGTTTTTGCAGGAAACAATGAAACAATTACACTGTAAGTACACTGTACTTACTGGAATGTGAGCCATATTATGGAGTCACCTACAAGACCCGCGAAACAATGAAGTAATTTTAAGTACTGTGTTATTTCATGGTAAATTTCCAGAAAAACAAACAATATTTCCCCATCTTACATCTCAAGCACCCTGTACTTTCCGGGGCATGGGCCATATTATGGAGTGAATTAGCCTTGCCTAACATCAAGGTATTTTATAGCAAAGGACACTAAGAAAGGATTACCTACATCCAAATCCAGCCAACACTGTAGCCAATTGCCTGCATTGCGATTAGGCACGCAATGTAGGCATTTGGCTAAAAAGACAGCTTTAGCTGGAAAGGATTTACAGCAGGTTAGTATGATGAAAGACAGAGATGTAAATGTATTGGAATGTAAAGATTGTGTGGAGAGGGTGGAAGAGTGATGTGTGAGCAGCAGTATGGCTTCATGACAAGAAAGACCACTTCAGATGTGATGTATAGGATGTATATGTATAGCACATATAGAATACATGTTTGTGAAGGAGCTGGAGATAGATATGACAGTGAAGATGCAAGGAGTAGAGGTAGTGATGGTAGATCAGTTTAAATACATGGAGTAAACCCCACAAAGCAAGAAAGTCGAAAAGAGAGGTGGAGTTACGGTATAGGCAGGATGAAGTGGGTGTGATGTATGATTTTGAGTGTGGCACTGACAAAAAGACAGGAAGCTGACCTACAGATAGCTGATTTTAAAAATCCAAAATCTTGAGCTCCGCTGAATAGAAGGATTGGAAATGAGTAGGTAATTAGGACAGCTCAGGCTGAGGAGTCTAAAGGACAAAGATAGAGAGGCAAGGCTGAGATTGCTTGAGCAGAAGAGCAGAAAAGGTGCAGAAGTACAGAAGCGGGATTGTGGATATATTGGATAAAGGATGTTGAAAGTGGAGCTACCACACATCAAGTGTTTTTATGGAAAAGGGTTAGGGTATAAAAATAAATGTTCCACCTAGTATATTTACTTTATTTAAAAAAAATGTTATGAGTTTATTTTTACATGTGCATATGTGTTACATATCACCCAAGGTTAATATGTGAAATTGACCTTGGGTGTGGGTGTGTTCTGCCACTTCCCTACCTCAGGTGCCATCTCTTCTGTACAGCTGACTCCCATCAGCAATTAAGAGTACTTAAGGCCAGAGAAAGGTGAGCTCTAGTGCCACAGGCGCTTGTTGGTTTTTGCAGCTAGTGAGCTGTGATTGCTCCTGCTCTCTGGAGAGGAGTGTGTTTTAGTCACTAACCCCTTTTTTGGACTTACTTTTCAGTTTATTGACCAACACCTGGGTTTCGTTGTTTTTCTTCTTTAAAAGGTGAAAGCGACTTGTCCGTCTCTTTTAGTTTAGTTAGTAATAGGAACATTAATTTAACAATTTTGGTTCCCTGTCTCCTTTTTTTTTTTTTTTAACCCGGACACTTTTTGTTACTTCCCCTCATCCCCTGCTGAACCTTTTAAGGGAACGTAACAAGTGGGGGCTCATCCCGGATCTCTGAAAAGGGAGTTTGGAATTGGTAGCATTTGGTTTCTGTTTATTTTGCTTGTAGGTAGCTGATATAGTGTTACCTTTGGAAAATACAACTTCCCATTTAAGTTAGACTCAGTTGGACACTCACCTAAGTTCTTCCTTCTTACTTCCTTCTTGTTATTTTGCCTTTCTTGTTTTCGGAGTAATCCTGGCTGGGGATAAGTTCCCTGTTGGGGGTAGGCAATTCAGGGCTCTGGTCACTGAAGCTTTTGCCTTTCAAGTCACCTCGAGCCCAGCATGCTCCAGAAGATAGGTAAAGTTTGCTGTGGTTAGGAACTGGGAAGGTTTGATTTGTCGTTTAATGTGTATGCCGCAAGAGATAAGTTGATCAATTATTTCGTCTTAGAATCTGGAAGGACCGTGAAACGGGACAGCAGCTTAATCAGTTGTCAGGTAAGTGCGGTTTTCTTAGCTAATCGTCTAAAATGTTTCCCCTGATAGTACAGTGCTAAAACTTCCTGCGCATGTCTTTGCTTAGTTAAAAAAAAATAATAATTGGACCTTAAATACAATACAACACAGAATTACCTTAAAAATACTGCTCTGTTAAAGCTAAGTTTAAAAAAAAAAAAAAAAAAAAAAAATTTATAAAATATTTTTTTAAAAATA
>VUQG01010703.1:22617-42275 GCA_015106755.1 Etia nguti | reverse complement strand
GAGAGTGTAAAGAAGAAGCAGGACGGGGGTGTAAAAAAAGATCTAAGAAGAAGGAGAGGGGAGAAAAAAAACGACCAAACATGTTGCCTTCCCAAGAAGCCTCCAAGATCTACCATGACAATTATATGCGCAACTCCCGAGCCATCGGGGTGCTGTGGGCCATCTTCACCATCTGCTTCGCTATCGTCAACGTGGTGGTGTTCATCCAGCCCTACTGGATCGGCGACAGCGTCAACACGCCGCAGGCCGGCTACTTCGGCCTCTTCCACTACTGCGTGGGCACCGGGCCGTCGCCCAGCCGGGAGCTCACCTGCGTGGGCAGCTTCTCCGACTTCAGCTCCATCCCGTCCGGAGCCTTCAAGGCGGCCTCCGTGTTCGTGCTGCTGTCCATGGTGCTGATTCTCAGCTGCATCGCCTGCATGGCGCTCTTCTTCTTCTGCAACACCTCCACCGTTTACAAGACCTGCGCCTGGATGCAGCTGCTGTGCGGTAGGCATCCCCCCAATGTTTGTGCCATGTGTCGCTTAGAATGGAAAGTGTGTTTGGAGTCACAGAGAACCAAAGAAACGAAATCAGGTGAAAAACACCCCCAAACCAATCTGGCAGTTCTGCTTTATTTGCAGCCACCACCGAGTGTTGGTCTTGCTGTGTACAAGGATGGATTCATCAAGGCTCTGATCTTTAAAATAATAATGATAATATAATGAATGTTCACGTAAAGATGGATAGCCACTTAAAATCCGCTGGGCTCTCTTAGATAAAAGAAGGTATCGTAACAATGCAACCTTATAGGAAAATGTTCGAAACGATTACAAAACAAGGGAGACGTGTGAGGTCAGCGTGCTGAGAGTCGGCAGCTCAAGCCTCAGTAGACTCGGGAAAATCTCCTGACTTCTCGAATGAGAAAAGTGAAAGGTGTAGTCTTTAGGGGTGTATAGGCTCTGTCTCGCTCTGCACCTTATTAGAGGTGAAATACAGATTTTATTCCAATTTATTTATTTATTTTAAACTCCTGCAATGACAGCAGGGAGACAGTAGGAATACATTTTAGCGAAGCGCACTGGAAGCAATAAGGCAGCTGGAGCTCCCCACAACGTAAGGACTGATATTCTGAGGATACTCCACTGCATCTGTAAGAAAAGCAGCAGGATCACTGCTTTATGCCAATGTAATGCAAATGCCATTCATTCACTCACTCACTCCACCCGTTTGTAGAGGATACGATGCGGGTGGGTGTGATGTGTGCGATGCGACGGAGATGTGAATTGCTGTGACTGAGGGCTTATAACAGGCCCTGTTGCTATTTTCAGGGATGATTCCAGGTCGATTGGATTACTGTGTTCAGGGGAGCGATGCTTTGTCCCCTGCTCTTGTGGTTAGATTACACTTTGTAGAAATGATCAGGGACAAGTGGTGGCTTTTCCAAACACATGGACACACCGAGTTCCTGCTGTCTTCTTGGGATGTGGAAGAACAGACGTAGTTTCGAGGGTTCAGTTTAGATCCGTGTGGCTGCCACAACTGTAGATCCTTACTGAGATGGTGCTGTAGTAGAAATAAGGGGGGTGTCTTCTTCTTTTTTTTAGAATCGCTTAAATATCACCCGTCACTGGAAGGAAGATCAGGATGGCAGCGATTACCAGAGGTTCATCTCCAGGCGTTACTGCATGTTTCCTGACATTTAATGGCATTAGCCATTAGCATATGGAAGGATTTTTAAATGAGCCTATCAGTGATATGGGTTTAGAGCGAACAACAAAAGATGCACGATAAAAAGGGGTTTACAAGAGACCAGTGGTGTCCAAAGAGCAGCATGAGGCAGTCCAAATTAAATACTCACATGTGAGAAGCTGGAATAAAAAAATAAATCAAAGTAAAATCAAATAAACAAATAAAGGAAACAACAGCCTCTTATCTAACGTGAATTTGTTACTATTTGTGGTCTTTTAGCTAACATAACACAGGCCCTTCATTGTGTTTTAGGTCACATTTTTAATTTTGTCCCCATTTGTTGTCTTTTGGCTAACAATATACACTTTGAAATTTTGTATTTTTTGTTTTGTTTGTGACTCCAACAAACTGCAGGACTGTTGTGTAAGAAAAACTGTCAGCACATTTATGATGAGATGACCACGTTAGCAAGATTGGAGCAATGAGTAAAGAGAGCTCAGTGCAGTATATCTCAGGGGGTGCTAAAAAGAAAAAAGAAGAAAAATTCATGATCCTTCTCATATAAGCAGTTCTCCTAGCGAGCCTCCTGTGTATATCTGATTTCTTTATAAGCTGATCAATGTGATAAATAGGCCAGGCAGAATAGCGTGGGAGTCAGTTTTCTGTACAGAAACAGTCAGCATACTGAATGAGAGGGAGGGAGGAAGACGGGGAGGCAGAGAGAAAGAGATCAGCACTTTTTTTTCCTCCTGTATTGTTCTTTTCCTCATCCTCATCTGCCCACTCTGTCCTCTGTTGTGCCGAGTGTGTCGAAATCAGCAGGAATCAGACACAACAGCAGAGGTACAGATTTTGCTTTCTTTATCAAAACCCGTATGGCTTAATAGAAATTGAACCTTGGTCTTCCCGCACACAATTAATCAAGCACAACAACAGCAAGGAGCCGTTTACGAGGAAGGATTCTAATGTTTTACATAAGAATGTGGGTAAAAGGAAATCTCCTTTTCTTAGTTGTCTTGTAAAGGTTTAATCACGGGTCAGTGAACACTGTTGTTCAGTCAGTGCTGCTGGTGTCTCATATACATGTGGTCCTGTGACCCACGTGTGGTGGTAGGGTGGCCTTACTCTTAAGTCATGACATTTAAAAACAAACCACAATCTTTTGCTAAACTTAAGCTCTATGAACAAACGTCCTGGGCCACACACACCTATACGAGGTGCTAAGCCATGAAGTTCCTGGTGCACAGGTTTTGTGCTGATGTTAATGCAAGAGGACGTTTGGAAGTCTGCAGTTATTGAGTCAGCAGAGCTTTCGTGGCTTTTATGAATAACATAGCTCAGCAGTCGGCAACCCTGCTCTGTAACTTCATGTGGTTGGCTAATTCATGGCTCACTTGCTATGGTTTCCAAAAGTTTCCACTTTGTAATAATACAAGAAAGCTCATAAACGTGCTCATTGCAATAGTGGCATCCTATTCCAATGAGCTTGTTAGAACGACTTGTTCTTTCAAACATTTGTAAAAACAGACTGCATGAATAGGTGCTTGATTTTACTGAAAACACCTCAATTCAAAGATCAAGGAGTGTAATACATCAAATACAGTTAATGTGCTCTTCAGATACAACTTTATAATAGCAAGTCAATTCATTTTTATCCAAAAGGGTGCCTATTTTCTCAACATTTACATAGTTTCATCAGTATCGGTTACAGATTTATCATCCAAATACTGTTCATAGATGGATTAAAAACCAGCTGCTAACAAATTAGCAAACAGTAGTTCTTCTGCACATCAGTTCTTCGTGGCTTTGATTCAACATGGTGCTGGAAATATTTTTGAGAGATTTTAGTCCATAGTCACATGATAGCATCATACAGTTACTATAGATTTGTCGGTTGATGTGAATCTCCTCTCAGTTATTGTTCTTAGCTGACAGCAGCTGCACCCAGTGCGGTCATCTGCTGCTGTAGCCCATCTGCATCAAGGTTTAACATTTTCATTCAGAGATGCTTTTCTGCATACTTTGGTTGTAGCTACTAGTTATTTGAGCTCCTGTTGCCTTCAACTTGAAGCAGTCTGGCCATTCTTGTGTGATTTCTGACACCAACATATTTGACCTTTTAGACCATTCTCTGTAAAATTCTAGAAATGGTTGAGAAAATCTCTGCAGATCAGCAGTTTTTGCAATTTAAAACATGCCACATTAAATTAACTTTAAACACCTTTATTCTTCGTTCTGGTGCTCAATTTGAACTTCAGCGGGTCATCAGCATGTCTGAAAGCATTGAGTTGCTACCATGTGATTGTCTAAATAGATATTTGCATTAATAAACAGTTGAACAGGTTTATCTGATATAGTGGCCGGTGAGTGCACGCTTAGTGGTTCCTTTTAGAGTTCAGAAGTTGTGTTGAGTGGTTATCACGTTATGAATGGAGGATTGTAAAAAATAGGTTCATGGAGCTACTAAGAAAATCTGAATGTGAGGTAGGTCTCTAAATGTTTTTATTAGAGATGATTGGGTAAATACATTTTTAAAAAGTGAAATGAGACTAGTTGATTTTCCTAAAAACACCTCAAACTATGTTTCTTAACTCTATGAGATCTAAGTTATCATTGTTGATGACCCTAATCTTAACCCTACTTAAACCTTGTTTTAGAGAAAGGCAAAAAGCATTTAGGAAAAAGTGTCAAGTTTTTTATGCATCAGAATTTTTGCTTTCTTTGTCTCCTGATTGCCAAGACATGAGCGCATGATTTAAAAATTAAATATTCTGATTGAATAGGGTTTGGGTTTGTAATAACACCAGTAGCACTTCCTTCGAAACCTAAAAAAAAGAAGTATAAATTAACAAAAAAAATGGAATTACAGAGGGAAAGTACTACAAAATACACATTTCTATAGCATTCGCTCTAAGTTACCTGAAACAGGTAATCCAACTCCTCCACATCAATACATGTCATTGCCAGAAGGTTTGCTGTGTCTCCCAGTCTGAAGAACATGGAGGAGATTCCAGCAGACAGACAGTTAATCTAGGAGAGCTGGACAGGGCCGTAGAAGGTCCATAACCCATCAGCAGGACCAGTGCCTGCCCCTTTGTACAAGGAGGAACAGGCTAAGCACTGCCAAAGCTACAAAATGACCTCCAGGAGGACACTCATGTCAATGTCTCTAACCAAATGATCTGAAACAGATTTTATGAAGGTGGCCTGAGGGCCCCACATCCTCTAGTGGGCCCTATGCTCACTCCCCGGCACCATGGAGCCTGATTGGCATTTGCCATAGAATACCAGAATTTAAGGCCCATCACTGGTGCCCTGTACTTTCACAGATGACAACAGGATCACTCTGAGCACATGTGACAGATGTGAAAGGCTCTGGAGAAGCTGTTATACTGCCTGTAACATCGTTCAGCATGACTGGCTTGGTAGTGGATCAGTGATGCTCTGGGGGGATGCACAGACCTCTACAGGCTATGCAACGGCACCCTGACTGCCTTTAGGTATCAGGATGAAATCCTTGGACTCATTGTCAGATCCTCCACTGGTTCCTGGTGGTGCATGACAGTAAACTTCCTCGTTTGGTAAGAGTATGCAGGCAGTTCCTGGAGGATGAAGGAATGAAGGAACTGATACCATTGAGTGGTCCCCACACTCACCTGACCTAAATCCAACAGAACACTTCTGGGACATTATGTTTCGCTCCATCTGACACCCCCGGGTTGCACTTCAGACTGTCCAGGAGCTCAGTCCTGGTCCAGATCTGGAGATGAGATCCTCAGGACTCCATTTATTGTCTCATGTTGTCAGCATGAGACACTTTGAGAAAATCACTTTGATTTTTGGGGTGTCTTTTAATTCAGCCCTCTGTAGGTTGATCATTTTCATTTCCATCAAATGATGTGACATTCTGTTTTTTCCTAACACATTACCCAGTCCATATCAGTATACATATCCAGCATGATTTTTCCCCAGTTGACATCTGATGTGTTTTCAAAGTGTTCCTTGAATTTTTTTGAGCAATGTACCTAAGAATTAAACAGTATGAGGAATCAAGTGGTACATCGAATCAATGTAGCTGTCCTGAGTCTACTGTAACGACAAATAAACTCCCCTTCATCTCCACCATCCAATGCCCTCAGGCCTCCTGATGATTTAGAAATCTTTGTTGAACAAAATTAACAAAAACTGAAGATTTGCTACATAAAGTGTCTTTTTTATGGGGAAAGGGTTGTATCTCATTCTCAGAAGATCTAAATAAATTAATTTTGTAAGTCCTATAAAAAAGGATGGAAGATTAGATCCAGAATTTTTGGCTTTCCATATAACATAGCTAATGGTATGGTAAGATTATAAAATATGGTAATACAAAAATATGGTTATATATAGTTATAAAATGTCAGTTTTATTGTCTCTTTGATATTCTGCTTTTAATTTGTGAGCACAGATCAAAGTTACTTAGTGGTTTTTTTTTTATCCTTTCTGTGGACTCATATGATGTGTGGTGAATGTAAGTCATCTAGAAGGCTGGCCGAATGCCATTCACCACCTTGGAAATGATCATTTAATCATCCCCTCTGCCCTGCTGGTTGCAGCAGCAGGTCTGCTGGCACAGCACAGTGACAGACTGTACCACAGCAAATACACAGTACAAATACAGCCCAATCTGAACCGCTGGTGGCTCAGATTGGGCTAAATGAACCAAAAGGTATCAATTAGAGAGCAGTTTGAGCCAGAATTTTGGTGGTTGCCTAGAGTGAGCTATAGGAACAAGAAGATTAAATAGAAACATCTCCTCATGTTTCCATCAGCTGAAACTGCAGACACATTCGCACATCTACACAGACCAGCAATTTTCTCACTGCGGCTTTGTCTCATATTCTGGGTGAGTGTTAAGTCCAGTCAGGAAACTAGTGGGACATACCGACTAAGTATTGGTGAAACTGAAGATAACAGGAGAAACTGGGACATGGTTCAAAACACTGAGATGTGGGAGTCTTGGCAGAGCACACTGACACAGTGTGTACTGGCACCTATAAGCTGAAAATAAGCCAGAGTTGTCTTTTACATACACTGAACTGACCAACTGTGAGTAAGGTTAATGTACTTGAAGAGAACTTTAAGATGGCGTTCATAACTATTGGCAATGCAGCGTGACTGTGTACCAATACAGCTAAATGAACTGGAAAAAGGTTAACCGCTGATTATAGAACTGCTGGCGACGCTGCAGTGCAACAGAGAAGAAAACTCCTTCTCTGGCTGGAACCAAATCAAAAAGAGTCTTTAGTTTTTACATGCAAGAGGAACTGACCGCAAAATCCTGCTGTGCTAAAACAGGGGCCTGGATTTTAAGCAAAACTATTTCACAGTAGCTTGTTATTCATTCATTTTTGGGCTTAACTCCATATTACAAAGCTGGCCCACTTAATTGTGTTATATTGTGTATGTAATCATGCATATTAACTATCCTGCCTGTGTAGAGGCTTTTAAACTGACAGAGAAGACTGGAAATATAAAGTTTGTCCACATCCTGCTGATGGTCTTGTATGCTTCAAGAGATGGCCGAACAACAAAAACCTCATCCACTGCAAACCTGTCTGATGTTAGCATGGGAGCATTTCATGAAAAGCACTTCAGCTAGTGGTTGATCAACTGAATGCAAAGTATTGAAAAAGTGCCCCATAGCTGTATGAGAACAATTTCAAGAACTCTAAATATTTACAGAAAGGTGATTGTATTTTTTTTTTAAAAGAACTGTAGTTTTCCTCTATGACCTGGCCGTATCAGCCAACAAATCTACAGTACAGTGTGTGATACTATCATGTGAGTATGGAATTAAATCTCTAAAGAATGTTTCCAGCACCATGTTAAATCAATGCAATGAAGAATTAAGAATTAAAATGATCTGGCCAAAGAAACAGCCTCATTTGCTTCCGTTTAGGAATTTATTCATCGTGTACCAACTAAGACAGCATTCTATTGCCAGCAAGTGGCAGAACTTCTGGTTATAAAAATAAGTCTGAATTTAGATAAGTGCATGATCGCATGATCCATGACCTCAGTGAGCCCTTTTCTAATTAATTTATGGTGTCAGTCATAGATTTTAAGTCTTACCTAATGCAGCATCATGTTCATTTAATAATATATGGTTTTTAGGGTGGTGTGGTGGTTAGCACTGTTGCCTCACAAATCCATCATCTAATGGAGGCTTTTCTATGTGGAGTTTTACCAGAAGCCAAACAAATTTGGTCCACCTCTCTCCAAGGATAAGGGTTTGAGATGGTATGACAACATCTAGACCAGAAGATAAGACTATTAGAGAATTGCTGAGGGCAAATTCAAAGCAAAGAGGCTCGGGTGGGGAAATCAGCCAGAGCCGAGACCATTGGCAGAGAGCCATCAATGGCCTATGCTCCTTTCGGGATGAAGGAGCTTGAAGTGTCTTGATTTCATATTCAAATCCATCCCTCACTCGTCATAGTTTGTGAAAAAAGTCGACAAACCAATGGGTAACACCACAATAATTTAGGTTCAACAAGCTGCTGGAAACAACCCTAGAGATGGTTGCATGGGAAAATCCCAGTGAATCAGCAGTTTCTGCAATACTCAGAGTGGCCCCTCTGGGACCAACAGCCACGCCACATCCAAAGTTACTTAAATTACCTTTCCTAACCATTCTGATGCTTGACCCTATTGATAATTGATCAGGGACTGCGCTTAACCAAAGAAATGTTCAGTTTACAATCCAAACCAAAAGCTCCAAAAGTGGTTTAGGGCCAATAGAGAATCAACAGCCACATGGTAATAGGTGACTTTCCTCCCATCTTCCCCCAGTTGTGTCACACCTGGATGGGAATGTGAATAATGGGATCATTTTACACTTAGAATCTAGACTAAACTGCAGTTTTTTTCCTTCTTCACACAAAGGAACAAGTGGAGGACTAGATTTCCCCAAAGCACCGTAGGTCTGTGAATAGCTTCGCTGCTCACACCTTTGCTTGGATTTAGATTAATTCAGTGGGAAATGCTCCTGGGAAAATGGCTAGCACTTTAGTTTTAATTCACCTTACTTGAACAAAGAGGAATTTAGTCTAAGAACCTCAGAGGAAATTGAAACAAGATTTCAGCGTTTAGTTCTCACAGAGATGGCGAGGTCGCTTCACCCATCAACTATCTTCTCACTCCACCCTCCTCCTGTTTTCCTGTATCCCTCTGGCAATGAGAGGTGGAGGAACAGCAAAGTACCAAGTTAACCGTGCAGCTCGACTGCTCCCTTTCTCACTCCCATCTCCATCAGTTCAGTCAATCATCCTTCTTTCACATCTGACCCTGGCTGTTGCAATATTAAACAGAACTAAGCAGGACATGGGCTGTGGCACAGGGGAGGAGCCGTCAAGGGAGAAACGACCTGTCAGGGACTGTTCGGCATAACTGTGTGTGTATGTGTGTGTGTGTGTGTGTGTGTGTAGAGAGAGATTATAAAGGACTCTGTGGTAAAGTTAAGATCTTGTTATGGGGTATACTTTTGCTTCTAGAAGGCTTCCAGTCTAAATTCCATAGAAATAAGTGACCTGTAGAATTAGTCTAACAGATACCGAGGCAAAAAGCAGAGGTGTTTGGAGGAAGGGTGAAGAAAAGCTCAGAGGTGGAGCCACTGAGCAACCGCAGTGCAAATAATCTAAAAAATGTTCATAGGAGATATACTTTTATATAAATAATCTTGAGTAATTACATTCATTGCTCACTGCAGTGCTTCTGCATTGGGTGTAAATTAGGAAAGTTGAAATTTTCCAATATTCATTCACTCTTGCTCTTTAGATTAATAATGGAAATTCATTCAGCTCCTCCAGACTTTTTTCTAACTGCCCTTATAATAAGAAAAAACTGTTACAAATAAGTGATCTAATCTAATCACGTCAAGTCATACGAAAAACTAAGTACACCCTTACTGCCTCCATAGGAGTTAAGAGAGTACGTAGCAGCCCACTGCTGGTAATCAAATGTGCTTAATTAATTGATCTGCAGCAAGTGTGAGCACCTCTACAAAAGCAGAAGTTTTGGGATGTGTGTGTAAAAATGATGCCAATGAGGAAAGGTCTGCAATGATATTAGAGAAGCAACTCTTGCTGCCCATCAATCTGGGATGGGTTATAAGGCCATTTCCAAACCATTTGAAGTACATCATTCTACAGAGAGAATGATTTTTGACAAGTAGAAAACTTTCAGGACAGCTGCCATCTTCTGAGGAGTGGATGCCCCAGCAAATTCACCCCAAGGTTACAGCTTGCAATGCTCAGAGAAAGTGCAAAAAATCCAAGTCCCACATTGCAGATTCTACAGGCCTCAGTTAAATGCTGAAGTTCACAACAGTACAGTTAGAAGACTGAAAAAGGGCGACTTGTGTAGATGCCACTGCTCAGAATAAAGAACATGGCAGCATGGCTTAAGCCGCATCTGAATAAACTGCTACACTAAAAGCTACAAGGCTTCTGGAACAATGCTCTTTGAACAGATGAGACCAAAGTAGTCTAGTTTGATCATAATGCACAGCAATACTTTTAGAGAAATCTAAACACAGCTGCATACCAACTGTCAAGCATGGTGGTGGAGGGGTGATGATTTGGGCTTCTTTTGCAGTTACAAGTCCTGGGCATCTTGGAATTACTGTCTTGACCATGAACTCCTCTGTATACCAGAAAATTCTAGGGTCAAATGTGAGGCTAACTGTCCAACAGCTAAAGCTTGGTCTAAATTAGGTCATGCAACAGGAAAATGATCCCAAACACAGCTGCAAATTACAACAGAAACGGCCCAGTCAAGTTCAGACCTCAAACTACTTAAATATTGTGGTGGGGCCTTAAGAGAAATTAATGTCCAACATTCTTAATGAACTGAATCAGCACTGTAAAGAAGAGTAGGCTAAAATTCCTCAACAGTGATGTGAGGCACTGATAAAGTCATACGGAAAGGGATTACTTCAAGTGTTGCTGCTAAAGATGGTTCTACAAGCTGAATCATGAAGTGTACTTAAATTTTCAAAGGACTGCACAGAGTCCTGTGAAAACTTTCTATTTTACGTGGCTGTATGTGGAAGACTGATCACAAACATTGCCTTATGTTAGAAAGAGAATATCAGTTCACATTCTGCAAGTTTTAAAAGAGTCCGGGTGACCGACAACATCGTAGCAGTTGGTCTCCTTAGTCCCCAAACACTTTTGAACTGTTATTAAAATAAAGTATAATACATCAGTGTAGGAAACATGTCCAGCCTTGAATAAAAAAAAAATATATATATATATATATTCTGTATTCACAATGAGAATATACATCTATTCATCCATTTTGTTAACATCTTGTCCAATTCAGAGAAGTGAGGAGGCGGAGCCTATCTCAGCTGACTCTGGATGAAAGGTGGAGTACACCAAGGTTAGGTCACCAGAGCAAAAAAAGAACATATTGTTCAAAATTTAAACTAAACTTCGTTTTTTTTCTATTTTAACATGTTTACAATTTTGAAAGGAAATCATGTTGTGTGTTAGTCTTTGCATATGATTGCGTTCTCTTTTCACTCATGCCACCCAGCTATTGTGGAAACACTGTTATAAATTTGAGGTTCACTGATCCTTTCTTCACATCTGCAATAGAAAAATTCAGATTTGAACTCTAGTCATGCAGAAGAAGAATTTCCTTACTTATTATATTGCAACTGCTTAATACAGCTACACGTGTTGATAATAATATGCACAGAATAATACAGTGAATATAATACTTACAAGAACATAATGTAATGTGCTGCTGGAGGAGATCCAGTCCTTGGGGACTTGCAGAATTGGGCAGATGATGACCTTTCCCTCTCATTGGCTGCCACAGATGCAGGAACAATCAATTTTGACATCACTACAAGTAAAAAACACAGTGCACTGCAAACGATTTTGGTGCAAGACCCTACTAGAGTTAGTACTAGAACACAAGAGTTCTAGTAACGTCACCCTACATATGCTGTTGGTCCTGACAGACAGCAGTTGTAATTTGCACAGCCATGAGATGTCTCTGAAATGGAAAATGTTTTTTTTTCCTTCTTGTACAAACAGTGAACACAGTTGTTTTTCTGGTGAGGCAGCTTGAGTTTTCTCGGTTTTTCTCTGTTTTTCCTTGTTGTCCATTTTTGTTCTTACAAGCATTCTGAAGGAAAGCAAGAGAGCAGCAGAAAGAGTGCGTAACAGTGTGTGCATGTGATGGAAGGAGAGGCAGAACACGAGGGAGCAAAACACAGCAAATTCATTTGCATGTGCGTGCTGACGGTATGCTTTGTGTGTATCTTGCGTGGCCCCACACACACACACACACACACACACCTACACACACACACACACACAAACACACATACACACACACACACATCTGTTCTCGTGAGTGTGTGAGACAACGGGTAAATGTGTACATGATGGTGTGAGAGCTGAATTATTAATGAGAACGTTTTCTCTTTTCTTCTCTTGAGGCAGTGTGGTGTTTTTTATGTATTTATTTTTTCTTTCTTTTCTTTTTTTGTTTTTGCTGCTGCAGTTAATGTGTCTGTGTGCATCCATGCAGCATGTGTGCACATGCACAGTAGATACATGTGTGCATGTATGGGTTTCTAGCCGGATTTAAATAAATGCGACAGTGGTCGAGTTCTTTTACATATATATATATCTATATATCTATATATGTATATAGATATATAGATGTGTAGATGTGTGTGTGTGTGTAAGAGAGAGAGAGAGAGAGAGAGTCTCCCCAGGGGATATCCCTGCCTCTTGCTCACTCTTTCCTTCTCTGTGTCTTTCGCTCTCTGAGATTTCTGGTTGGCTTTCCCAACCAAACGTACATGTTTTAATTATCAGCCACTTAATAAATAATTCCAAAGTCATTGGGGTGTTTCTAAAAATATCCTGACAGCTAAATAATGGATTCCTTTGACCCTTCTCATCATTGTCGCTCTGTGTGTATGTGTGTGTGTCTGTGCAGGAGTGAGAAACAAAGTCTTAAATCTCATTGATGTGTAGTTAGTAGCAACAACGTAGGCTTAGCCCAAAAAAGGAGGGAAATTTGCGCTTGGCTGATTATTTGTTTGTTGTAACAATGCTTTTTGGTAATAAATCTTATACTTTCAAAAAACCTCATCATATCCCCCTAAATGGTTCCACATTTACAAGGAAAAAGCATTTGTGGGTTGAGCAGCAGAGTTGAGTATGTGGGTTATGGCCATGAACAACTTACTAAATCTTTTCTGTCAATGCCAAACAGCTTAGTTTGCTATTGACTCTTGTTTGATGTTGTTTATTTGATTGGACGATCAAAGCTTAAATAAACAAGACATGTTGGTAATTTAACAGTTCATTCATTTAACAAAGAATTAACAAATCAGAAGCATGTGGAAGAACCATATACTGCCACAACAGCCTGGCTCCTCCTCATGCTGGTCACACACTGCTGTGGGATGGCATCCCATTCTTCAACAATTATTTCTTGCAAATCAGCCAGTGTGGTTGTGTTGGTCACTCTGGCACAAACCACACGCCCGCTACACCCAAGCTACGATACGACCCTACGATCCCACCGTCAGAGACCGGCATCTGAATCTGGACTCATCGCTGAACATAACGTTCTTCCACATGTTCTGGTTCCAGTGTGTTGCTGACACCAGGGCAAACAGGCTTGCCAGTCGCATAGGGCGGTTATGTCAAGCCTCCTGGCAGCCCTATAGGACTGGTGATTGGCTGTATCCAGTCTGTGCTGGATTATCTGGGTAAAGAGCTGTCTGCCATGTCGTCCTGCAAACCATGACTACAAGTCTGTCTGTGGTTCCTAAGCACTGACAGGGTGAGTGTACTGTCTTCTTGTGGTGTCGTCCTTCTTGGACACCCACTTCGTGTCCTGTCTCTGACAGCCCCCGTTATTTGAAGCTTGCTGTTTAATGTGGAGATGGTACTAGGGCTCACTCCAAATACTTCTTGGTTTTGCAGAACACCGGCTTGAAGTCACCCTATGGCACGGCCCCTGTCCAGATCAGTCAAATGTGGCATACTTGGAGCAGACGCCAACTGACTGCTGTAGCAAAGTCAGTGCTCACTCAATCAGGCACCTGGTTGTCAGCACCTGGGGTACCAGAAGCTCAAACAAGAATCAACAGCAGAATAGGCTGTTTGACATTAGTAGAGAATATTTGGAAAGTTTTTCATAGGCGCACCCCACATACTCAACTCTGCTGATCAACCCACAAATGTATTTTCTTTAAAAATGTGGAACCATTTAAGAGACAAGAGACAGGTCTATTTCAGTCCAGCCGACAGGCCAGGTTGCATCTCAGATTGTCCTGAAGCTCAGTTATGCCCTGGTCTCGATCTGGGAGGAGATCCTCCAGAGAACCATCCGTCGTCCCATTAGCAGCATGCCCCGGCATTATCAGACATGCATACAAGCACATGGGTACCATACAAGCTAATCAGTACCATTTTTAGTTGCTGTAATTAAGCTTTTGGCAAAATGGACTACTCTGCCAATTTTTATGAGTATCAATATACAACGGTCATGTGTTTTTTACTTTGAAACATCCCACCAACCTAAACATTGTTTAGTTCAACCACACAGATTATAACAACCAAACTAAGGCTTCTCCAAGCCCTACCAACCCACAAAAACTGCTCAGGAGAAGTTCAAGGTACAAACCAAAAAGCCTAAACGCTCCACATCCTGATCCATGCTTTATATGGCTGAACAAGCCTGATCCAAAAAACCCAAGCCAACATTGCTGATGTCAGACACCCTGGCAAGAGTACATGCCCAATGGGGCAGAGCACCAGTGGGATTTTAATGTTGTGAGTGATATCTTCTGTATGAAATTTCACATTCATTTTAAATTCATATTGTTTATGCTGTTCATTTAAGCCATTTCTGACAGCCCACGGCAAACAAGTTCCTTACACTTTTTCATAATAAATTTAGCTTTTCAGACTAAATTACAAAATCCACAAACCGCACCATAATACATCATAGTATTGCCAAAAAAAAAAAAAATCTCCTAAAAGGTACTCCCAAAAATTCTCAAAAACACAAATACACTTTCTCAGATTCATTCTGGCACCAATATCTACAAGGACGCCAGCCTTATACATAGCATCAAAGATGTAAGATTTTCTTTTTCCATATAACTCATGGGTGTCTTGATGTGATACTTGCTACAAGATAAACTTGTAGCCGATAAACAAGATAAGCTTTCACCAGAATGATTGGAAGAGAAAAGTATGGAGAAGCAGAGAAACAGCTAATGATCCAAAGAATACCACCATCTGTTAAACATGGTGGAGGCAATATTACATCATGGATATGTATGCCTGACAGTAGAAGTGGGTCACTGCTGTTTATTGATGATGTGACTGCTGATAGAAGTAGCAGGATGAATTGTAAAATGTATATGGCTTTACTTAAATGTTCAGCCAAATTCTGGAAAACATGAAGCATATGGCAAAAGCAACCTGGGAGTTTTTCCATCTGAGTTGGAAGAAGTAGACGATGTGGCCACACTAAAGAATTTCCTTCCGACATGCGTGATTATTTGCAGTGTTTTTATTTACAGCTGTAAAGTACTTGTAAAGTACTACATGAAACTACGCTTTCTCCCTCACTGTAGCATGTCGCTCCTCAGTGTTGTCAAGTCATGTGACCGTAGGACAACTAAACGCAGCAGAGCATGGAGGAGGGGGTGGAGCAAAGTATGCCTGAATGAGTGGAGTGGTGTTTGTACAGACATGTTACTTTCTAATGACTGGGAGCACCACACTGACCTTAGAGGAGAGAAACAAAGTAAAGTATTGATCTAATACCAATACTTGCATTCGATATACTATCACCTGTCCAGGGTGTGTACCCTGCTTCTTGCACTATGGCGGCAGGCAGAGGCTCCAAACCCTTTGTGACCCTGAATTGGATAAGTACAAGAAAATGAACGGATGAATGGTATCGGTATTATTAATATTTGAATCAATCCATATCAAAACCATACTCTTGGTATTTACAAAGGGATGCAGTGACAAGATTGCAAGTAGGGAGGTGAAAATTCACAGATTTTTGTGACTGATCCTGTTGCATATGCATATTTAAGGAAGTTCCTTTCTCAAAATGCAAAATACAGGAAAGAGAATGTTTAAATAGAGCACATAAACTGATATTGATGCCAATATTTAACACAGAAAAGAGCAGGTCTTATTTTTTTTGCACTTGATATTGAAATGACTCAACTGCGCTTCTAAAGAAAACAGCACAACTTTAGTAAATCACCTATGAACTAACCACACCTATGAGTGCTACTTGGGCATTTCTCTCACACATTGTGTTGCCCCATTTAGTAAATCCAGACCTTAATGTTTAAGACAAAATCTACAGTTTGGTAAAATGTGTACATTTCTAAGCACATATATCTATATGCAGCTTACATACAGCAAGTACATTAATAAGCAACTAATTTAAATTTAAACACAGAATTTACAGTGAAAGACCAAACTGCAAGAAATAAAAAGAAAAGCTCTGAGCCAAGTGGGCCAGTGAACCCTGGCGGCAGCAACATCTTGCAAAGTGCCCCCTCAGCAGTCCATATACTAACACTGAAAGTCGCTCTCTTTCTCTGTCACGCACACGCGCGCACACACACACAAAGCAGACTTGGTCTCAGCACTAATAAAAGCTCTGTATATCAGCAAGCCAGGCCGTCCATTATATAGGAGGACAGCAGGCCAAGGTTTAGACACAGTAGCAGAGGAAAGGGCAGACCTCAAACAGCTTTATTACATTATAGACAGGACATGGTGATCTCTCAATGCAGTCATGTTCACACCTTTCCACTCCGCTGCTCTGTGTTGGACTGAAAACTGCAGGGGTTTGCTTCCACATGGATGCCAGGAGTTAGAACTATTTATGGGGGGTTTTAGTATCTCGCCTGAAACAGTTTCTGCACCATCAGGATGCCGAAATGGCTAAATTGTTATATTGCAACAGTATGTACTAATACTAATTTACTAATAGTAATACTAATTTCCAGTTCTGATCAACAATAACCGATGGATATTGTTTTTTAAATATCAGTTATCCATATCAAATAATTCTACACCATTACATAGCTCACTGGTAACATTTTTACACTGTTTAAAGTGACAGCAACATGCGGTCTTAATGCAGTACCGTAAGGGTTCTGCCGCCATATGTAAAGTGACCCTGTTATGTGATTCTTTAGCTCAGGCATTAGACTGCTCTGAATGCTGTGTTTCAGACAGCTTTCTACTATTTGCTCTGTGCGATGTCAGAGAGAGAGGACCTCTATAATATGGTCATCTCCGCCACACAGAAGATCCAGCCTCCTATTGTTTAAACCTTCTGTCCACAAGGGGCAACCAACTGGAAGAATTCTGGCTTAAAGTGAGAGAGTTTAAAGTAGCTTGTTGCAGTAAATGTGGACTACATGATATAGGCTCAGTGTAAGATGAATAAACAGTTCGTTGCCCTGCGATGGAAAGCCATTCATATATAGTCGAAGAGGAAACGAGAGTAATAGGTCCCCTTTAATCGCTTTAAGCAGGTAACATGAACCATCAAAAGGACTGTGAGAAGGTTTCTCCTTTCCATTTGTATGATGAAAAGTACTGAACAACCATGTTTCAGTGAGATCTCCCAAAAGCAGGGAACAAAGCCAACAGACAAAGCTGAGGCCCAAAAACTGTAGTTTCCCCAACGCCCACTCGAGGGTTTCTCTAAAAAAGAGACAGTCTCCATAGAGCAGGGGTGTCCAGCCCCAGGCCTCAAGAGCCGGTGTCCTGCAGGTTTTAGATCTCACCCTGGGTCTACACACCCTAATCAAATGATTAGTTCATTACCAGGCCTCTGGAGAACCTCAAGACATGTTGAGGAGGTAATTTAGCCATTTAAATCAGCTGTGATGGCTCAAGGACACATCTAAAACCTGCAGGAACCAGCCCTTGAGGCCTGGATTTGGACACCCCTGCCATAGACTATGCTATATGGCATAGTTTTCCATGGCTGAGGAGCTCCTCTTGATTTAATGTGCAGGTGGCTCAGGACTTTTGTCCATACAGTATATGTTAAAATGGCCAACTAAACAGCATTTTTAAACTTGGTCCAAAAAATGTTTTTTGGCCTAGATGGATAGTTTCCCCCTTCATAACAACACATTCATTTCGGCCTGGGTGTCAAACATAAGGCCTAGGGGCCACAATCAGTCCAGCAAAGACTTCAATATGGCCGACTGGAAGGCTTTGGAAAATGTGAAAGAGGGCATACATTTTGAACTTTTAACTAATTTCTATGTATTTTACAGCTTGTCCCACTGACAAAGACCTCCCCCACAGCCATTCACACTACACCAGAGTAATCTAGTAATAGATAAACAATTATGTGACAGAAAAGTTCCTGTTTCTTGATTACTATATAATTCTTTTTTTTTTAATACAACATGTTTCTGTCATGTTTCGGCTGTGTGTAGGCAGGGGTTGGACCCAAACGCAAACTCACTGACACAAGGAATAAAAAGCCACGGCTTTATTGGCTGGCAGGGGAAAAAGCATACAAAACTAAACTAAACAGGGAAACTCTGATTGAACTAATGCACACGAGGAGACACTGGGAAACACACAGCATGACGGACGACGCGACACGGAACAGAGGGGGACGCTGACATAAATACACAGAAAGTAACGAGGGAAGTGGAAGCACACGGGGAACACAGCTGAGGACAATTACACATGACAGAGCAGGGAGGACACGAAACTGAAAATGCTGATGCCAAGACGTGGACCTTAAACATAACACACAAAGTACACAGAGATAGCCGAGAGAGGCAGAGAGAGAGAACACGATGGAAAGAGGAAAACACGGGACACAAGGAGTGGAAGCAAAGCACAATAACTCAATTCACTATATACACGGTCACACAGAGGGAGAGACAGAGGACAACACAGGGGGGAAATCTAATAAACAATACTGAACAGAAAACCTAGGGATCTTAAGAATACAAATGAACTTAATACAGAATGTCAAGACTCAAAACATCAGGTCAGAAGTCCTGGGACCATGACAGTTACAAAATCTTTCTGCTTTATAATTACAGGACAGTTTGACCAATTGGCTACTAAAAGTTTTTCCATAATTTAAAAAATTAAGTTCTTACAATTTAAGCCCAAAGAGTTGTGCTGACAGATTTCTTTCATTAACTCCAAAAGGATTTCTTCATCATTTAGAGAAAACTGAGACATACTGTTGAAACTGCACTTCTTTTTCTTATAGTGAGATATCTCAGAGAATAAATGTGCAGTTAAACTACTGACAGAAACATGAGTTTCACTGGTCACTTAAGATCAAAGTGCCACATACGTGGCCCACGATGTAAAATGAGTTTGACATCCCTGATTTAAACACTTTTTTCCTATACCTAAGTACGCTCACACACACACACACACACACACACACACACACACACACTCCAATGGATCCACTGGGGGCAACTCAGGGTTCAGTATTTTACCCAAGGATACTTCGACATAGACATACCTGTGATATAAATGTGAAAATCCTCTTTTCTTTAGAAAAGTTGAGCTCTGACCTTGAAGTCAAGGTCCCTGACATTTAAAACTTTTTCAGTAGATGCAACCATGGTATTGATTTGAAAATTCTACTTTACCTCATTCTTGAGTTATTGCATTCACAAACTTGGGTGTCCACAGCACCCCGCCATATGCCAAACTCAAAAGATTAAGAGGTGAAACACGTTTTGGACTACATTTATAGTGGGAAATGTGCACATTCTCTAAGTACCTTGAACTTATTATTTTATTAGAAGAGTCTTTTATACTGTGTGAGATGTTTGTGCCTATTCTGGGTCAGTTCCAGAGGAGATCCTCGACAAAATCGGGCAGCCAACTTTGACAGCTTGCTTCATGCATAAGCAA
>VUQG01010703.1:2994-22597 GCA_015106755.1 Etia nguti | reverse complement strand
TTCATGCATAAGCAACCTGTCTTAAACCACATCACGAACTGGCATGCATAATATCTATAAACACACAGTACATTTATAGTAAATTTACAAGTTTCAAGTAAGATCATGCTTTAGAGACAGCCTCTTTTTTTAAGCGCAGATGGTAGTCTCCTACCATCTGCTCTTAAAGGGTAATCGCCAGGTAACCCGCCCTCCCCCTTCGCACACACATGCACACAAACAAAACACACAGTATAATTCACACCCTCATTATGGTGAATAAATATTTATGCCATTTTACACCATCAAACTTGGATAGCTAAGGATGAAGAACCTTTTGTCCTTTAAAGAACCATTTGTAATAGCTGAAGAACCATCCACAAAATAAAAAGGTTCTTTGATGTATGATGTTCTTTAAAGAACCATAAAGACATCTGAAGAACCATTTAAGAACCTGAGAGTAGAGTGCTGTAGCTGGGTAATCATCCACTGACCTTCCGATTTGTAGGTCTACTGCCAGAGCCACAGCAACCACCAACTGCGTGGTTCAAATATGACTGAATCACTGAATTCATCCAGTATGACATGCGGAAACCAATGGGTGATGTCACTCGTTTAGCTACAAGTTGTGGTTATTCACTGCCTCTATCGTAAACTCAAAACACTGACCAATGGCCACCCATAAGTTAAGCTAGCAGAAAATAGCAAACGTACTCTCACCTTTTCTTGGCCCCAGTGTGTGCGGTAACTTGTGAAACAAATGCGAAACGAATCAAGCTTGTAATTGCCCTCTGATCTCTAGCTGGCGCCACATTCTCATTAAGAATTAACAGCATTTCTAGTAGATAATGGCAGCTGGAGTAAGTATGAGCCCCATGTACTAATGAGAAGGGAATGAATTTTAGAAGGGAGGGAGGGTGGGGCAACAAAAAGAAAACAAACAGCTTGCAGTCAATGGGAACTGTGTATAGATGGAGAACTGGAAAAGGAGTGCATGATGTGTGGTCTTAAAATTCAGATAAATTATCTCCAATTAATCACATCAGCTGTGCCTTCGATTTTCCTTATAAACCAATGCTAAAGAATTAAAAAGAATTAAAAAACACTGGCGACTGCCAGTTCTACCCCTCAGGATCCTAGCAGATACACCTATGGTGTCAATTTCAAACTCCTACGTCACCTACATGGCAAGTTATCGTATTCCCCAACTTGTGCGTCCATGCCGCCCTCCCACCCGGTCGGCGGGGTGACGACAAGACCCCATCAGCCTTTTATGGCTAAGGGGTAAAAGGGTGTTGGATGATGTCACAGCCATGTACTCAAACACAGGGTGGTGTTTAGCCTATAACTACTCCAGTCAAAGTTACTTCACACACACATTTATATTTAGCACACTCATGGTATTTTTAGAGGACTTATATAATCATTTTGGGCCGTCGAGAATGAAGAAAGAATCCGTGAAGACTTGTAGATAAGACAGTCTGACAAAACTGTTACGTAACAAGCCTATAAATATCTTTAGACACTAAAAATAACAATGATTCACGTTCATTTTAATGAGCTGGATCACAATCATATCCAGGTGGTGCATTTCCAATTGTTTTTCCTGGTTTGATCTGCTTTGATGCCTCCTAACAGCTGATTGGCTGTGAATGCTGAGCTGAAAAGAAGTGACAGGAGGTGATGAACTGAGATGAGTGGGGGGAGAAATGACATAAGACATGGACTGAAGCATCAGTAGCCATGCGACTTGATTTTATTTTATTTTTTTAATTCTTTCACTCATCAGCTCTGCTCTTCTCTTCTCGCCTCCTTCCCATCCGCCTTCTCTGTTCGATCCCTCCGCTTGTTGCCTTTGAAGTTCCTTCCTTCCAAGTTCAGAATGCAGTGTCTTGAGAGAGTGGAGGGGAGGAAGGAAGAGGAAAAACCCCAACAACTTCAAAGGGCTTTTCTTGGGTTGTGGGAAGGTGGGGGTTATTTTTAGCCTGCTGGTGCCCACTTAAAGGCTTGAGTTGAAGATGAAAGAAAAAGAGGAGATAGGGGAGAGTGCACAGAGAGTACATGCCACATGATCGTTACTGTCATACTGGCATGCTATTCACAAAGAAATGTTTTTTTATGCAGCGTGCACTGTGCTGAACAGTTTGCTGCTGAGTTCCTGATGCTTTAAACGGTGCATGTGCATGCATCGTTTTGCTAAACTCAACTACCAACTACATCTGAGTACATTAACAACACAAGTTACTAAATTACATTCGACTAGACAAAATGCATTGCATGATGAGAGGTTACACATTTGAGATGAAACTGAACCAAATCTCATCTATGTATCACTGACTTATGCCACTAACCTTCAATCTATTAAAAACCAAACAAAAAAAACCCATTATTAAGTGCTAAACAAATGAGGGAAAAGTCCTTCTCCATCATAGACAGCAGGGCAGATGTGTCATCCTCCATAATTTATTTGTAAAGTCCTGTTATTAAGGCTCAAGCTTGGTGTTTTCACTTTTGTCACTGTGCTCTTTAGAAACCAGATGGTACAGATCACACCATGATGCTGCACAGTCATTGGCTAACAAACTCAATCACGAGTCAATTACAAGTCAGCCAGTCAGCATACACTGAATGCACAAAAATATACAAATGTATAATAAACCCATCAGAAACATGCTCACTGGCATCAGCAGTTTTCCCACAGATGTCAAACAAGTTTTTGATCCCTTGTAGACATTAAAAAGAATCCATATTTAGGGCACTTTTGCAGTGGCTTCACTTTTCAGATTCAAAAGCTACATCATTATTATGGAGGCTCATTTCAGCCACTAAAAAAATCAACTCATCCAAAATATCAAGTTAGCTCTGCCAGTCAGGAAGCCCTGTGAAAGTATATAATTTCCTTGTGACAAGGAAGCTGAAGCAGAAGGCGGAAGGCATCAGCTGTCCAACAGCTCCATATAAACACATTGACACCTTTTTAGCAGTTATCATTCGCATTCAAAGCTGAAGAACCTGGCACCAATGTGTTCACGTTTGCAATATATTGGTAACTCACTGATATTGTTACTAGCCAAATGTGTCTGTGCCATCTGCTACTGGTTAACAAGGAAATCACGTCCTTCACAGAGATTCTCGATTCGGAGAGCCAACTCAAAAACTTTGAAAATAACATTTTTAGGGATTTCAAAATTTCAGAGACCTAAATTTCAAGTTATGGATAGCCGTTTTTTCAACAAGCTTTGATAAATCTTTCACATTGTCTGTATGAAGAATTCCCAATTCTGGTTTGTGTCAAACGTTTTAAAGTTTTACACTGTTCAAGAAGAGCAAGCTGGAGAGTGTTTGCAGACAAATGCATGTCTTTCAGGCAAACTACTGGTGAGTACTGTCATGTGACGGCTGTGTGCAGGCAGGAGTGAAAGTCAAAAGGCAGCTTTATTGCTGAAAAGAAAAACCATACAGAACCTAAACTGGGCAAAATCTAACAAAACACACACAGGAAGAGACACACAGCATGAGGGAGATCACAACACTGACACAGAGAAACACAGGGCTTAAATACACTGGGGGATAACGAGGGGAATGAGACACAGAAGGGGAGCACAGCTGGGAGAAATCAGACATGACGAGACCCGAGGGAAGTGAAACTCAATACATTCACGTAGGACACAGACTTTCAAAGTAAAACAGGAAACGTAACACTGACACGCAGACTTGACTAGGGGATACAACTGACAGGGGGGATAGAGCAACTGAGAAACACAGAGACCAAACATAAGGGAGACACCGAGAACACTAAATACTGGGAATGGTCACAAATAACACAAAACACTGGGTCACAGACCCAGGACCGTGACAAGTACAGCAATCTGCCAGTGCAGAAAAGTAATCACAAGGCAGTGAAATAGCTTTAGCTCCACCAAATCTGATCTAACTAAAAGCATAATGTTTTGTTAGTAATGGCCTGGTCCCAGCATCAATGAGTTAAACACGCCAAAAAGATGTTGCAAGTCACAGCATGCAGTCATTCCTGTGCATGGTCACAACAGCAATTTGTGAGCATTTGTTATGTAAGTTGGAAATTGTGAATCAGTTCACCACTTTTAGTCCTCTGTTGTGCTCTTGCATGGGTTGGGAGCATGGCGTGTCATTGTAATGCAAAAAAATGAGCACAGAGATTATCTCATGTTGTAATTCTCAGAGTTCATGTTGCAACTTCGATGAAATGTGCATGTTCACTTGAATTCAAATGGAGAAATCAAGCTGCAGAGTTAAAGGAAAACTACTGTTTGCTCTGCAAACAGGGTTCAACCAAAATGGCTAATGGATGTGACTTTAATACACTAAGTAATGATTTACATTACAATACTCAGCCATCTATGTCCAGAACACAGTATAATCAAGGCCTTACTAAACATTTAGTAAGGCAAAGGTAAACTCAAGACAACAATGAGATCAAATCAAGGAAACAAAGGTAAAATCCACAGACAGCATAAAAGATTTTGCCTTTGGCTCTGAAAAGTGAAGCCAAAGCAAAAATGTCTTAAACCTACATTGTTTTTAATAGCCAGCAGGGGGCGACTCCTCTTGTTGTACAAAGACTTGTGGTTGTATTGAAGTCTATGGGGAAACGGCCCTCGGCTTCCTTGACCTGTGACCTTAGTAAACACTGTCCTGATGAGTTTATGGGCTCAGCTTGTAGTTTCAGATCTTACTGAACAAACAAAACAAACAAAAAAGGTCATTATTAGTCAGACAGAGAAATTTTCCGGGCTCACTCGCTAACGACTTGTCAATCACAAGTCAGTAGCAAATGAGAATGCAGTGTCCTCCTTCTTACAGTTAGTAAAGCAAAGCTGGTTGCTCTCCTGTTGGAGCACTTCCTACATTAATGTTGCATGGTTATTAGAACTCAAAGCAATAACTTTGGCTACTGTTGATTTAAAATTACTGACCAAGCCAATGTCTTAAGAAATGAATGTAAACGCTGAATTATAGTAAGGCATTACACGAGACGTGATAATATTTAATTTCCTGCCAAAATATTAGATTAAAAAAAGTTTTGATAATTGCTTACAGCACAAATAAACTTTAAGTGGTAAACAAATAACATGTATTACAGAGGGAAATGGGCTAGTTAATGAGTTGCCATGAGGCTCAAGTATGGTGCCCGTCAGGCTCTCCAAGCCATGTTTCTAAAAAGCCCACACTCAATAACTACAAAGGTGTTTCTTACCAGATGGGGAACATTCATCAAAAATCCATAAAACATGTTACCTGACACTCATTACTCAGTTAATGATTTTACCATCTCTCATCTATGTTAATATTTTGCATAAAGGCCATAAAAGAAGCTAATAACGTGGTGATTTCCCACGATGATTACTTCCTTTGCTCTTCAATTCTCTCATTACTTACTGTGTTATCCTCATTATATTCTTTCTCATTACATTCCCCCATTACGCCTGCAATCATTTTGTCAGAGGAGCGGTCACATTTTTAAATGGCGTAAATTTCAGCTCAAAATAGGACTCCTTGTGTTTGTATGTTTACACAGAGAGGTGGTGACTAATCTCATATCATCCCTCATCTGTTGCCGCGAGTTCGCCACCCACCATATTCTCATGATGGATTGCCAGTATATAAAAAGCAGGATCTTCAGAGGGAATCCCTAATGTGACAGGGTTCAACCAAATGACTAATGAATATGGCTTTAATATACTCAGATCAGTCACCTTCAGGACATTTAAGAACACCACTTCTTTTCCAGCTTTGGTGGAATTCATTTGTTTAAAACCATCTACTTTGTATTGTTTTACCAAACTGAATGTTTTATATTTAGCCTTTCCCTTCAGAAAAAAAATTCAACACTTTAGTCCCAGACCCGTGTTTTCCTGACCATTTCTATACACTAAGCTTTCTCAACAAAGACGGAAAAGCTCAATGTGTTATTGCTTGTAGGTAGTGTTTCCAGGAAATAGCCACAGTCTTGTGTTAAAAGGTCCCACCTTCTCCCACCTACTTGGCAACATTAAAAGTGCACCAAACTGTATTGGGTGAGTTTAACTTGCTTTAAGTAAGTGCAATGCATCAGTTCTTTTTTTTAATATGCTGTAAATTCTCTTCATTCAGATTACTTAGAGCCCAACTGATATAGGGTCCTTAAGATTAGCCAGTATTTGCTGATTTCAAAATCTGATCAATTGGCCGATATTTTTTTCATTCAGACACACAAAAACACAAGGGTTCCCTAAAAATGCGTGATGTGCAGTACTTACTAAGATATTATGACAATACAGTTTAAAAATAATCTTGTTTTACTGTCCCAACAAGTATTGGATTACTTGTTTACACTCTGCTCGGCTCTGCTCAGAGCAGCTGATTGTGTTTTTGGTGTTGCCAACAGCAAACATGCAGAGTGCCCTTTGGTAGAATTTTCCATCCCACTGTCACCAAGTGCTTGCTCATACGGCATCGTCTGATTGTTGGGGTTTCTCTCGAATGCTTTAGGGTCTTTACATTACAGTATATAGTGATGAGGCAGCTGTCAAGATTTGGCGCTGTATAAATGCAAGTGAATTCAATTTGTTTTTAATTGAAAAATTTAGTTTGTACACACTGAACTGTGGCCTTTCCACATCAAACAATACTAAGAAAAAGCCCGCGGGCAGACGAACATAAGAGGTTCACTTAGCAGTTATCAGCCCTTCCCACAATCCTGCCTGACTGCAGACTAGATGGTACAGTTTGGTTACTATAAGCTTTCTGTATTTTGATTCAAGTAGTTTAATTTTATAAAATGTCTTTCTTATTACCATAGTACAAAGTTGACACCCACACTACTCAAAAACCTGATAAGAAACATAACATTCCAACCTCTCAGCACAAAGTAAAAGGTGTGGTTGACTAATATCTGAAAACTTGACAAACTTTAAATTTTATTACATGTTTAGATTCCAAAACTCCAGCTCGCAAACTTACCAGCATTATGTACTGCACTTTGTATTATTGTGCAAGCTACTAAGCAAATGGCCACATTCAGAAAGGTACATTGACCTTTTTGAGTGTGGACATCTTGATGCCAAAAAGCAAAGACTGGGTCTTACATATTGAGCAGCACAATCTGGTGCTATTATCCTCTGTGATCTGTGTGGGACTGTGTGCACAGATTTGACTGGGTACCATTCAAACACAGCAGCCACTGTGCTTGAATGGTGCCCAGCATCCTTCAGTGATACACACGAGGCACACACAGATATTCACAGTAATAAAATATTCACATTTGCACACCAATTGAGCTCCAGACGCTAAATCTTTTCAACATGTATTGGAATGAAGCGTAATAATCACAGACTCAGCTGGATCTGTCTGACTTTTCGTGTGTATCACAAGCGATGTTGCCCGTGGAAAAGACACGTCTGGTCTGAAATGAAGATCCAGTGTGACGTCTGCCATGTATATTCCCCATCTCCCAATGGAGCCTAGTGCTTTACTTACAGCCCCTCAGGCACAGACTGACTGCTATTTAAACATTGCTGGTGAGCAAGGAATATGGCACAATCAGCTCCCTCAGTGATACTCACTTTGATGAATGAGCTGAGGTGTAAAGTATGGATTACCATTTTTGTTGTAGCACTGAAGATATATATGTGTGTCTTTCGCTAGAGGGCTTGCTATTATGTGTGTGCATCTGAGTGCGTTTGCATTGCATATTCTCTCTTGTGTCCAGGCTTCCAGATTTCCTGGAGTGATTGTACGTTTGAAATTCCTCCCCTCTCTCAATTGTCTCATAGTGAATGTACACAGGCTATGGACTCCATTTTTCCACTCTCTCAGTGATAGCCCCCCTTAACAACTCATGACACAACCCTGAAGCAAAGGAACCTTTTGCTTGTTAAACAAATGTGTAAACCAATACACTGTGAAGCCACTCTCTGTCATTAACTGATTATTTTGTAATGTATGCAGAGAAAAAAATACATTTAAATGTCAAATGTTGTTTTACTGATAAGCAATGATCAATGGCTGCTGACTGGCTGACTGAGTACGCTATGAGTCCTTACCCATTAAGGAAGAATAGTTCATGAAAGGTGGAACAGTAAATGAAAGTTCAAAAATGTAGTTAAAAGTTTAGCAGAAAGATTTTTTTAAGTCCCAAGTGGTCTTAAAAGTAATTAAATCTAGTGCTGTAACCAGGTACAGGAGATGACATTTCCATGATTATCCCACCCACCAAACTGGTCCAGCTGGATGAAACAGGCATCAGTGAGCGTAATAACACTATTAGGCACACTAAACACATCAGGGATGTGGGTGGTGATTAACCACATTATTGCATCATTTGATCTCCCAATTTGCTCGTAGGCAGAAAGTTGTGTCTTAAAATTACATTTTAACATAAGACTGCTATTGATGGAGCACAACTCAAATGAGGGTTTAACATTAATTCATTTCAAACCTTATAATGTTCTTTAAGCAGACTGTCAGATTTTAGTAATCTTATAAGTTTATCGCAACATATGTGAAATATGTATCTAAAAAACTGAACTACAATTTCTTCTTTGTTGGACTCGCAAACATTTTGTTTTGCAAGTTTGTAAGTTCAGGAACTCTGAAGTGCACAAAATGGCATTCAAGATCAGTCTCCAAGCAAAAATGACACATGCTCTTTTGCATTTATGCTCTGCGATGCAGAGCACACCGACATTTCAACAAACTCTTAGAATGCAAACACACAGTGATACCACTTACTCCTAGATCAGGACATAATAGAGAGTTAGTAAAAAAACTCATAGGTTATGTGTATCTTTTCTCCTGATTTTTCATCTGTTTGTAAGCTTACCAAATCAATCCATGTTCCCATTTAAAGTTTGTTAACCTCTTTGTCCTCTGCAGGAGTGTGCCTCGTGCTGGGTTGCATGATCTTCCCCGATGGATGGGACGCCGAGGTGATCCGTGACATGTGCGGGGAGCAGACGGGAAAATACTCCTTGGGTGACTGCTCTGTACGCTGGGCCTACATGCTGGCCATCATGGGAATCCTGGATGCCCTCATCCTCTCCTTCTTGGCCTTCGTCCTTGGCAACCGGCAGACGGATTTCTATCTTGATGATCTGCAAACAGACAACAAGGGTAAGTAAAGGAATAATGGAGAGCAGTGCTTTAAAAAGGATTCATTCAAATTAAAACCAGCATGTCTTTTATGAAATTACTTCACTTATTTTCTGATGTTTTTTGTTTGATTTCCTTGTGATTTATTGATACTCAGTTGCTATTTATATAACTACACTGGCATGATGGTACTGTATTCATTATTTATTATAATAAATATGACCTAGGACTTCCATATTAACTGTGTTTTTGGTCCAACAAAGTATTTTAGAAACTGTTACACTGAAATGAAAACAATAGACTCTGGGCATTAACGCTGACCCCAGTTTAATGTGGGTACAGCATTTTGGAGATTAGAGTTCACAAAAAATTAAGTAAACCTTATGCTGTGAACTGTAAATCAATAGTTAAATTCTACAGCTCTTGTCCTAGCATGTGTACAGTAGTGTGGAAAAGCCATGAGCCACCCCTTATTTCTTTATGTTTTGCTAGGAAAGTGGAAAATTTAACTATTATTGAAATATGTATAACGGAAATACATTGCAGTATCTGAGGCAAAACAGAGTTTTTAAATTAGCTTTAGAGTCCACACTTGATTCGTTCTCCACAACAGCCTGAACTCTCCTATGCAAGCTTTCTTCTCATTTCTTTAAGTAGACTTCAAGAAACAGTCTTCGGGATGCTCTTTTGATGTTGGCTGCCTTTTGTTCCAATCTCAGTCAAGAAGATCCCAAACTGCTTCAATAATATTGACATTCGGACTCTGAACAGGCCAATCCTTGACTAATAATGATCCATTGTGTGTATTTCTATCCAGGTATTCTTTTACTGCATTTACTACATTCAGAAATGGTTACAAATCAATCGTAATCCTGACTTTGAGAAAATAATAATAATGAATGGGGTAAGAATGGAAACATGTGAGCGCTCATTGCATCAAATCTGGCAGAGTTAACCATTCCACCCAGTGTGCTTGCTGCAAGACCGACTGTTTATAAAGATGTGCATAGCCTCTGAAATTGAAGCCAGTGCAAGAGCGTATTAAACTTCCATTTGTTATAATAGCCAACAGTGGGGGCTCCTATAGTTGTAAACATAAAGCTTATTTCTAGTCTTACTTAACGCACCGCCTGCAGAATATTTTTGAAATTCATTAGACCATATTACATGGTGACTCAAAGAAAATTCCACTGCAGATACAAATATTCGTGACTGTGTAATTACGTGCAGGTGACAAGAACAGAGAACCTAACAGTGGATTCACAAGGGGATGATGAATAGGAAAATCAAAGGAATTCTGAATTATAATGAAAGTTTTTAAAATAAATATTGATGTTAATAATCATATTATCATAAATGTGATTATACTCACATTATTATAATCGAATGTGTTACGATGTCAGTACATATAAATATATATATACATGCATAGGCTATTATCAGTCTAGTAAGACAATTTTTTTCCTGTAAATTATAGTCTGATTCAAAATAAAATAGCTGATAAATCAAGGTATAATGTAAGGAGAAACTATTACTCATATGATTAACAACTTGCTTTCAAATCGGTATCCAGTGCCCTTGTTCTCTCAGTTAGCTTCTACCCCATAGTAATTATTCTTCCTTTGGTTAAAAAACAAAACAAAAAAATGAATGTAGTGATGGCCACAAGCAAATTATGTACAATGCAGTTCATATAGTTAACTTAATAAGATCCTGCTTGACTTTAAGAATAATGGTAGTTTTCTAGCTAACCTGTTAGCCCGTTATGCTAACATTAAAATCTTATTATAAAATGCAGAAATCCACTGTTTAATTAATTCCATCAACAGAAGGCAAAAGTCACTCTCCTAACACTTAAACACAGTATCATTGTTACTGTAACTCAAAGCGCAAATTTTCATCATGTTGAGAAATTAAACTTGCTAATCTATGATAACTAGTTTTTCAAGTTTAATCAAAAAACACGATTTCTTTTTTTTTTTACAGTTGTTAGCTGATTTTCTCCAATCTTTCTTCACCAGTTGCAACTCTTTAAACCCCTTTACTGTAAAACCTGCAGAGAAAAACAAACAGATACATGAGCATAGTTCGTAAAAGTAAATGAACTCAAAAGGTGAGTTAGGAAAGGCCTTTTTTTTTTCTCCAAATCTCATTTTTTAGGCCTTATTGTTAATTAACATGTACAAAATTTGTCCTGCTGAAAAATGAGTACACTCCAACCTGACCTAAGTATCTTCACCCAAATTGCAGTCAGTGCTGAATTTAAGTGGGAGCAAGTCCTCCAGAGGATTTCTGACAGTTTGCATGATGTTGCATCAGGACAGTGAAATCGCATTGTTTCAGCTGTATGAAAAGAGAGGAAGAGGAGGGAAGGAATAGCAGAAGGCAGAAATGGAGGGGGAAGAGTAAAAGATATTGAAAAACATTTTATTAAATGTCCTTAAATAAGGTTTATGTGTTTGATTTGATCCCACACACAGAAAATTGAGTGCAGGTGAGAGACGATCTGTGATGGTGGACATAGTAGACCGAGAGTGTGAGCGACGCAGAGACACTGAGCACGAGTAAAGGAGTAAAGGAGAGAGGAGGAGGGAGAGGAAGAGGAAGAGACTGAGAGATAAAGAGAGAGAATAGTGACATAAGATGTCTCGGTTCTCTGATGATCTATCTCCGTGATGGTTTCCATGGTAACTGGAGATATTCCAGTGCGTGGGCGTGTCTTTCTCCTCTTATCTGATTAACCTCACTGACAGTTTTAGTGATTTTACCCATTTAATGCTTCTAATGCTTCATCAGCGGTGTAAAGTTTCTCTTGTCACGCACATTCTTTCATAAAAAAACAAATGTCCCTGTAGATTATAGCCTGGGAACAGACCATGGGACTCTTTGTTGACTATATAAGTGACAAAATTAGGTGAGTTGTACAATACGAATACTGGATCAATAATAAGCCTATTTAAGGGTTATCTTTACATATACAGTGCACATTTTGAAAATGATTTCCTTGCATAAATAACAGTTACAGTTTGCTTGGGTGTTAGAAACTTCTCCAGTATCTCCAGGCCTGATAACTTCTCAAACCTGGTTTAATACAAAGCCTCTGCTGGCTAAATGAAGATGAAGGTATTATCGTCTGCTGCGAAAAACTATTTGTCCCCTTCCTGGTTCCTTATTTTTGTCTCTTTTTTTTTTGTTTTTTTGTTTGTTTTAAATATTTGTCAAACAAATTTAGTATTAGACAAAGATAACCTGAGTAAATACATCAAAAGTAAAAGTACTAACATATGAAGTATTTAAACGACAATTTCATTAATTAAGGGGAAAATGCTATCCAAACCCCGTCATGACCATATATGTCCGTCCCTCTTTAAAAACCCTTCAGTGTGGCTGAATTAAAACAAAGAGTTGGTGCTGCACGAGTGGCCCATGCAATGTGAAAGACTCACTGCCAGAGGTCACATACCCAGTTCACACGCACCGTTCTTGCTGCCAAGTTATCAGGTTTACTTTTTCACGTAGGACCAGGCAGGTTTGGATAGTTGTTTGGTTTTTTTCCTTAAGTAAAATCATCATTTAAAAACTGCATTTTATATTTACTGTTGATGTTCTGAAATATGTTTGACAAATATGAAAATTTAAAAAACTGAAAAGAAATCAAGAAGGAGGCAATTTTTAATTTTTTTTTCCCGCAGCCTGCACTTCAGTTCGCCGAATTATTGGCTGATTCGCTTGTTTTCTCAGAAATTCCTGTTTCTGAGAAACCATTAGAGGCCATCTTGTGGAGAGAGATGGGCTCCTTTATAATGAAATTTAGAATCATAACAATGTAAACCATGGGGAAAACAACTAGATCTCTATCTATGTTGTTCATATTTTTTGTTCCCTCTTGAGTGAAGCACTTTGATGCCATGTTGTGTTATTCCTGGAGTTAGGGTTATTAAATTAAGAGAAACTAACTTTTTATAGGGTTAGGGTTGAATATGAGTTACCAAATTCAGAGTTGGGTAAAATTCTTAACGTTAAATGAAATAAGCCTCCTTGTTTGATCATTAAAGGATCCCTATTATCCTCCAACATTAACCCAACCATTGGGTTTCTTAACTGCTTATTAAAGTAAGTGAGTAAAGTTACCCACAAAGCACTGTCCACAAAAAAAGTAAAATGAATAACAAATTAAGTGCCATAAAGCAGCTTGTTTCAGACAGAGGATGAGCTGAGCATTTCCATACCAAGAATCATGCAAAGCTACATTTGTAGAGTCCAAGAGTAAGTTGGGGTTTTTGTTTTGAAACGTTTAGCATAAAACCTGCTCAGTTTACTGCATTACAATATCTCAAGTGTTAATATTGAAAGTTTAATAAAAAGAAAAAATGTGTACATGGCACAGACATTGACAGTAAATGAATGTCCATTTTGTTTGTTTGTAAGTGATGACCTTACCTTAGCTCATACTTACATAAGCATATTCACTCAATGCACAAATGCACTTTTTCCTGCCCCGCTGTGTTTATGCTAACACTATTGTTCTTTTCTGTCCTTGCAGATTTTGCTGTGTCAAGGGTAAGTTGAGTTTCTTTATACATTTAATGTGCATTATGTCTGAAGAATATATCTCCTAATAAAGAATTGTCACTGGTAATATTGGAGAAAAGAGTTCATTTTTAAAAATTATTTTTTTTATTATTTCACTACAAATATTTGTTTTTAGTTGATAGAGCAGCATAGCTTATTTCAGTTCAAGTTTGGTTTAGGTATTCTTAGTTTGAATAGTTTAAATATTAAACTCTGTTGGATATTCGTCACAGGAATATTTAAAAAGTTCAGCGCAGTTTCTTTTTGTGGAGGTAGCTGATTCCTAGTCATACACCAGAATCTCCTGATGCTCATCGCCTTGACAAAATTAGACCTACACAGACTGAACCAAAGACATTTTTTCAATAGAAGCCCAAAACCATTTCAGTTTGTTTTACCAGTTTAACCAGTAAAAAAGTACTCCCAGTTTATATACTGTTCATTTTACAACCCAGTTTCTAAACAAGAACCTCCCTGCTAACCTCAAACAGAAAGGCTAATTTTGGAGTGAAAAACACCATAAATATCTTAAAAAGCTGTGAAATGTTGAATGCAAAACACAAAGTAGGATTAAATCTAACCATAAATTTCATCCAATTAGACTTATTTAGCAGATTTGGGCACAGTTGAAACAACCCACACAAAGGTAAAGATTCATAATGGCCTCTGAACTCTTTCTTTTTATTAGCTGAACCCAGAGAAGCTCCACGTAAAAATGTGAGACAGGTCCGGGTTAACTTAGTGGCAACCATACAGTACACTACTACTGAAATGTACAGAAATGGTGCATTTTGACACAAATTATTTTATAATAAAAATCTTTAATATTTTTTACTATTATTATTATTGATGACATTTCAGATTCTGTTTTCTGTAGATATGAATATAGGTTTACCACGATAGCCCTAAAACCCCACAGGTCTAGTTTTAGTGTTTCCAAAATTACCTTGTTTTTTGGATGTCGTGGGTTTTTTAACCCTTTAACGCCCAGTGTATCATATTTGATACATACAGTTTTTTGCCAGTTTTTGGGACTTAAACATCATCAATGTGAATTTTCCCCCTGAAAAACCTAAATAAATTGCACAATACATTTTTAAGCAATTAAAAAAAACAGATAAGCAAATATTTCATGATTCAGGCTTTAAAGGTTTGAAAAAATTAAAAAATAACATCTTGTAATAATTCTTGCTCAACCTCATATATAATTTTTTTTTTCAACAAAGTTGATGGGCTGTTGCAATAGATGAAAAGCAAGTGGTAAGTGTGGGTCAGAAAAGGTTCAAAAAAAGGTTAAAAGAGAAGCTTTTCACGATGTTGCTCAGTAGTAGTTGTATGCTTTTATTGCTGTTAAACATTCTTGTTTTTTAAGACTCTCAATTTTAACAAGGCTTTCCTTAAACTCCAAGCCAACATAAGCCCGACAAAACTGTATCAAAAAATTTGTTTTCTGCTTTATTTTTTTTTTACACTCCTGCCCACACTGGTAATAACTTTGGTAGATATCGCCTTTAAATCTCACCTATAGCTTCATTCTTTTTGAGCACAGTAATGAAGCCTCTGTGTTGTTTCCTTCAGATTGAGGTGCGGGACAGAAGAGAGCCACGATACGGAGTGCAGCGTCTTCACTGAGGGCACTGGACAAAATCTCTTTCTCTTTTCTTCTCTCTCTGCCCTTCTCTTCTTCTCTCCTCTTCTCTCGTCTCTCCTCTCCAATGATCAGGATATCACCCAATCTCAATGCAGACACCAAGTGTACAGGATTCTGTAAGATAAAAAAAAAAAAACACCACCAACAACAACAACAACAACAAACCACACTGGGATAAACTATATTTTGGAAGAAAAAAAATTATACAAGGTTGTACAGTGCATTTAACACTTTCTCAATGAATACCTTTATGATATACAAAAAAAAAAAAAAAGATTTACTGTATTTAAAGTCTTGATTTTTTGTGAAAAGTCCAATCCTTAAGATGAAGAACCATAATGCCCATTTATGATTTTACAGTGGTTAATTTGACTTATTGCTATTTACCAATGTTGAGTTTGTGTGTTGTGTCCATTCATAGCTTTCAGAGAACAGATTCTCAGTACTCCTCACACACTGGTAGAGTGGAGACTCGCAATACGGCAGCAAGTCCATTATTAAATATTTAAAACACTTCAACAGGGACTCGTATGGCTCTTCATCTAAGGACTTTCAAATGTGAGAAACTTAAAGGAGTACCCCATTGCAGCTTTACAGAACCTAACATCTCTGGGAGATTCTCTACTGTACATACTTAACGATGTATATAACATTACTGCTGACGACAACAGCCGACAACAAAACCTCATCTGACTCTAATGCATTTGAGTATAGTATTTCTACCCTTGGTTTCAGTGTTCCTCCTGCTGGAAGAGCATCAGAGTATGTGCAAACTCATTGTGTTTCTTTGACTCCTCCCTTCTGAAGATACAGATGGGCTTAAAAAAAATGGATTCCTGAGCTAAATATATTCACCTGAGAAGCAGAGCAACGTGAATCAAAGTGATCATGTATGGTCACTTTGATTTCTTTTTTAATGGCACAGGAAATGAGACACGTCCCCCGCATTAGCATGGCCTCAAAAGAAGCCCCTTGTTGTAGTATGTCCCCCTTGAGTATGGTGTACATTTTAAACTGTTTAACTTAACAGCAGCTGTCAATTCAGAGTTAGCCTTTTTTTTCCTTGCGCTATTTCACGATCCCCTTCTCCAGTGTGCAGTTTACTCCAGTTTATGGTTCCAGCATACAGTGATGAGTTTACTCTACAGATGTCTTAAGGCTGCATGAATATGACTGTAGGACTGCTGGCCCCATGTGGTGCAATGTTAAAAAGGTGATGTCACTTATATGCCTCTTTTAATAAACAACACTGTTTTGTAGTAGCCATAGAACCGATAGGAGGGACACAATCCCAGCAAAAAAAATAAACAAATAAATAAATGAATAAAAGAAAAAGACTTTAAAGAGCAGTAAAACACTTCAGACCATTAAGTCTTAACAGGGCTGTTAGTCAGCAAAAACTACTGACACACGGTGTCCTACCATTTAAATCTTCCACCTGTGCTAGATTTAAAACTCTTGTCATTCTGGGAAGGGCTGCATCCAGGATTTTCGTAGTAGAGAGCTTAAGATTAAAATCCCACCAAGGCACTGCCCGTGCTTCCATAAAATATTGGCCAAATTGAAACATAACATATGTTTGTCCAATGCATCTGAGAAAATATGGAGAGCTTATCTTATGAGAGAAAAAATCATCTACAATTATATCTTACATCAATGGGGTAGCAACAATTTAGAACTGGCTAGAAAATCATCAAGATTTCCTAAATAATTCTAATAAATCGTAATTCTACTTGGCAAAAACAGGTAATTTGGACTTTTTGAAAAAACAAACATTGATATTTTAACTATATGTAGGTCAGATGTTGCCTTTGCCCTGTTCTCTGAAGTAGAATGATGACTGTTTGAGACAGTAGCTCACGTTTATAAGATGAAAGCTCCAGTTTTTTTTTCTTTTGTGAATGCTGTGCCCTTCTGTAATAATGTCCCTCACGCAAGAACTTTTTATAGTAAAGTCCCCGTGGTTTCTAAGAAGAATCTGTGCGGGTCCCTGCGGGCAAGTGCAAGACAAGTGAACTAATGCCATGTTTGGAAATTTAAAAACAAAATGTGTGTTCAATCTGCTGTCTATAAATGATATTTGTTGAGGCCCTTTGAGAACAGTCGTATTGGGATGGGCATATTAGCCACGGTATGTTACAATGATCACTATTCCGAACTCCACTGTCCAAAAAGAAAGTATGATCCATGTAACATGGTTACCGTGACGTGCCACCAACACCACCCTGATTTTGTCCCTCCAACAGCGTAACCTGATGTAGCACTAGACACGCAAGTGTCATTGCTTGTTATCTATGCTGACACATGTATGACAGTGATCATTGCTGCACCAGCAACTTAAAAACTGTCATGTGTATAGCGATGAATCCTTTGCCAATTTTTGTGATAACCAGGGAAGTCTGTAGTCTCCTGATCTTAAAGACATGAATCTGTTTTATTTGCAAGAGTATTCAGTACTCGGGTTTGACCTCTGTGACTCACAACTGTACCCGTGTGCGCTGTTATAGCTTCCACAAGCTATAGCCAATTGATTTGTCTGCATCAGTGACACCGATCGTCATGATACCAGCGACAAGTGGGATTCTAGCGTGACAAGCTGCAGTTGCGACGAATGATAAAGCAAGCTGCTGTAATCCAAGGCACCATGGGGCTCTTATCCCTCTCAGAGCAGCACTTGAGGCTGACATACTGTAAATGAACCTCGTAAATCCTGGCTCAAGTCACGACAAGAATAGAATTAGCTCTGCGCATGGGTAATTGTTTCAGATGAGATATTGGCACGCTTTGCCCTTTTAAGATCATAATGTAAACCCTACGAAGTAACTGATTCTATTTGAGGGGGCAATTCATCCACCATGAGGTGATCCACACCAGGCCAAAGTACAGCCTAGTGAGGGGCACATTATACTGCATTATAGTTAATTAGAATTCATGTTATGCTCTGTTAGGGATGCAGTGCTAACAGAATCACTGTGGACCAGTAAAAGAATACGATTCAAAAATCAGACTATGCCATTACAGCTAAGAATTTTAATTAACCTATCACACTTGTGGAATGGGTTACAGGAAGATGCCCAATATGGGTTTGAGATTGGCTCAATAGGTTATCCTGGGTATGTTATCACTATATAATGAGCAGATAGCTAGACTGTACAGTGTTTTTTGTTAGAATGGTAGCTAGCTAACTCTCAGGAAGCTGTGTACACAGTACTGTATTAAAGGCTCAAGTGGAAACGATCAAACACAAGCAAGTCAAATATGCGATTAAAGTCTTTTCATTGATGCACTTATGATGAGGTCAAAGTTTAAATGACGCATTGCTCAGCTGCATCCCTTGTTAGTAGAGTTTAGAGTAGAATAGTACTGATTTTCCAAGCTGGGCCTTTAAGACAATATGACAACAGCCCTTATGCTGATTCTAATGATGCTGTCCATGCAGGCTCTGCACAGACCCTTTGGCCTATATTGATCACCCACCCGGGGTAGAAGTGCTGGGCCCTCATTCAAGAAATGTTTCTTTCACTTTAACCATGAAGTAACTGTAGAAGAAAAAAAAAACAATACAAATGATTGAAAGAGACCTCATTCATTTGGTATAGCAAAACATACGTGTTTGCTTTTTATATGTGTGTGATCATTTGAGAGAAACAGAGTGCTTTTTTTTGTATCTAAAGTTTGCATAAAGCAGGCAGTAATGTCTCTCATGCAGTATATATTGGGATTTAAATATCTCCTATAGCGTGCTTCTCTCATTTGGGAATACTTTCACAGGCCCATGATGTATGTAACGACAAATCTACATAAAGAAAAAGAGCACGGGAAAAAAAAGCCCTGAGGCCTAAATGGTCGAGTCAGGCTTCCAAGCATCATTACCTGCGTGATCAATGGTCTGGTCTCTTCTCCGGGTACTCTGTTCCTGAGAACTTGACGACGAACTGAAAATATACCTTAACAAGGAACTGACAATACCTTAACCCTGATGAGCACATATTTGTACCACTTCAGGTGCCTCTAAGAACTCTTGATTTAATTCAGATGTGGTGCAGAACCAGCAAAACAAGTAGTGACACTGTAGTTTTTTCTACTGAAGACTACATACTCAGACTGAGCTCTGAAGTTAGGTGGGTTTTATTGCAGATTTGAGATCAATTCAGTTTCAAGTCAAAGAATTATAGCTAAAATAATAATGGCTAGTTTTCCCCAGTTATTTACCTTGGTTTGGGGAAACATTTTGATATTTAAAATTTGTTTGTTGTTTTTTTTTTTTTATTTGGTTGGTTTTACCAGTGT
>VUQG01010698.1:2898-28859 GCA_015106755.1 Etia nguti | reverse complement strand
TGAATAATTACGCACACCCCACTTTGCAGTTATTTATTTGTAAAAAATGTTTGGAATCATGTATGATTTTCGTTCCACTTCTCACGTGTACACCACTTTGTATTGGTCTTTCACGTGGAATTCCAATAAAATTTATTCATGTTTGTGGCTGTAATGTGACAAAATGTGGGAAAGTTCAAGGGGGCCGAATACTTTTGCAAGCCACTGTATACTAATGGTTTTTTGTTGATGACCAACAGGTTGGGGGGATGGCTAAATATAAATGCCATATCTGTGATAAGGTGTTCTCTTGGTGTTACACTCTTACACTTCACCTTCGTAAGAAGCATGAGCTGAAGTGGCCCTCTGGACATTCCCGCTTTAGGTGAGTCACCTGTGGTAATAGTCATCCTCTCTGCTTTACAGTCCTCTGGGCGTGACAAATATAATTTAAGATCTGGAAAAAAAAGTAAAGACTCAAATGGATTCTTCTCCTCTCTTGTTATACAGGTACAGGAAGGATGTCGATGGCTTCCTGAAGTTAAACATGGTGCGCTTTGAGACTGTTGAAGTGACAAAGGAGATCATGAAGAACATGGCAAAAAAGCCTCAGAGCCTTCAGAAAAGTCAGAGCGGCAGCAGTCAGGACGAGAGCGCTGCTGTCACGCCGGAGAGCGGCCGAAGCTCTCCCACAGGATCCTCCTCGCCCTCCTCCAGCTCCTCCTCGTACTCCTCAGAGTTCTCTGGGGGTGAGGACATGTCGTCTCAGGCCAGCCCCAGAGGCAGCGACTCTCCTGTCTACTGTGTGATGAGCACCATTCCTCACATTGAGGACGAGTCTGCAGGACTGATGCAGGAGGACTGTGATGGTTTTGGGGCTTCTGGAGCCGTCCAGGCTCTGACGGAGGTTGCGAGGGGCCTCGGAATGGATGTGGTTTAAGTGTTCACTGTGCAGTGGGTCAGATGACCCACACCCAGTGTTGGCTATATGCAATTAATTTGGATTTGTTGTGGAGCTGTTAGTGGAGACATCATTGGAGCAGCTGTGTTTTTTGTTGTTTTTTCATTTATCTTAACCCTTCCTCACATTCTCCAGCATTTCATATATTGAGAAGATCATGCATCATTCGCACACCATAGCAGCTCTTATAAACTCAGATACCACAACCTAGCTTTTAAAGGCTCCATACAAATGTGAACAACTTCTAAAAATTTCTGTTAATGTTTTTATGAATGGGGAGGAGTTAAAAGCACTAGAAAGCGTGTTCCATGAAATGTTCTCCAGGCACTGAATTCTGAAGACTTTATTTTTTGTTGTGACCTTTGTTTAATTTTATTGTTACAAAGTTCAATACATTTTTGAAACAAAATATCTTGCCGTTTTTGTGGCTTTGTGGTTGTAGGGATGCTAATGAGGGTTAGTCCACATCTATTCATATTGGATCGATTCACTTGACTTTGCATATACAGTACTTCCATCATTAAGTCCAAATTGACATTCAGTCAGGTGTCTGACCTGAACATGACATCAGCACTGTAAGCTTTTTAACATCCTCATTTTTAGCATTTAGCTCAAAGCTTATGGTCAAAATACAGCCTTACAGACAGAATCTCCATAAATCTGCAGTTTTTCATAATCCAGTTTTTTTTGTTGCTTTTTTTAGGGGCCAACCTGAGCCCAACTTAAAAAAAAAAAAAGTAAGCACATGAATATGAATCTGCTTACACTGAAGGTACAATCAGTGCTGCCCACAGTATGTAGTACCACAGAAACCTAAATGACCAGTGAACACAGAACAAGCACTCTAAATATTTCTTTTTAAATACCTCATAGTTCCATCATGTCCTAATGATCTCTGTGAGTCCTGTGGAACCAGCTCGCAGCTTGAGTTGGGGAACCCAGTCTGCTTTTAAGATTGGATTAAACTTAGCTTTTAGGTCAAGCTTACATTCAGAGCTGGATCAACCCTTCAGCTATGATGCAAATGGCTCAGAATGCTGGGAGACCTCCCTTGAAAACATTCAACATGCATTTATAAGCCATTATTTCATGTCTTTAATTTTTGTGAATGTTGCTGTTTTTCCATTATCTTCAATTTTCCCTTCACCCAGTTCCAGGACATGCTTGCCCTCGATAAACCTGGTTCTGCCAGAGGTACTTTCTCCCACTGTGGCTGATTACTCAGAGATTCCTAGTGCCTTGATGTGACTGTTTTTATTTGGCTCGGTATAAATAAAGCTGTAGTGAGAGATGAGATATGAGAATGTGAGCTCTCCCTTTCTGAGCCAGACTCTGGAGACTCAGGGTCTTAGCACTGCATTGCTAGAAAGCCAGTATGAGGCCGCTGGCGTCTGCAGGGTTGTTGACATTTCTCTCGACAGAAGTGTCTCCCTCCCTTGAAGGAAATAAAGAGGTGACGTGAAACCTCTTGCAACAAGAGGCTTCCTGATTGCCTTGCAGGTATTCAGTGAGTAGTCTTTAAGGGCGTGTTTCCTAAAATGGAAACTGTGTGTGTCCCTCATTGTCTCCCATGAAGAAGTTTGGCAGGGATGCAGCTTGGTGCCTGGATAAGACGCATTAAATCTAATGCTGTTAGGATACAGGAAAGAGCAATCGCTCGTGTTTGTGTGTTGCACTTGCATGTTGTGTGCTGGTGGACGTGTATAAGTTGTGATGAATGGAGATGAATAATACTGCAAAGTCTGAGAAGAACCAAACGGACTGTCGAACATTTCCTGCCTCCTTCTCTTTGCTTTGTTGATGCCTTCACACTCAAACTGCCTCTTCCTGTCAAGCGATCCGTTGTGTCTGCCATCAAGGTCAGAAGTGACGATTAATTCCCTGAACTTCTCTTTATGAGGTAAATCCTTTGTTGGACTAGATTGGCGGATCTGGTGTTTCTCCTTCTCATCAGGTGTTGAGCGCTGGTCCTGGTTCTCACAGTCAAGTTTCTCCCTGTTTGCACGGCTGTGGGTAGACACTGGTGGAGGCGTTTGAAAATCGGAGACAGAACTCCTGTCAGAGCTTGCAGTTTCACTATTGCTTCCACCTGAAGAGAATCCAGATGAAGAGTCTAAGTCCAAGAAAAGGATCAATGTTACGTTTCTGTTTTTGCAGCAAAAACTACTTAATACATTACTGGTGTGAAACTCACCTGAACATGGGTGTGCACACGGCTGGTGTAATTCCTTTTGTTGCACAGAGGCAGAGGGACTGCTAGCAGGACACTCAGGTGTCAGCTCCTGTTGACTGCTGTGCATTTGTTGCAATTTCTGGTCAATTAAACATTAAATGTTGTTTATAAGACACAGCTCAGCCATGAAACCAAATATAAAGAGAGACAAATCAGACGTGCAATACAAGATCACTAAGATCCATTAGTAATATCCCTCTGCGAGGTATAACTTTTTGCAATGCTGTGGGCAATACAATTCACAATAACAGTATTATTGTGACATAACTCTGAGCTGAAAAACAATAAAACTCAATTAGTTTATCTTATAGGAAATGAATTACACTCAAAATAAGGAGGTGCTGAAGAGCATCTCTGAAAACACAGCAAATCCAATCTTAAAGTAGATGGGCGACAGCAGCAGAAGACCACACCAGGGTGCCACTTCTGTCAGCTGAAAGCAGGAACTGGAGCCTACAGTTTCCATGGGATCACCAATGATTCCACACATAACTCCCTAAACATACATAAAGGTTCAAAACTACCACAAATCCCAATAAAAAAATAACAATTAAATGCATTTAGCGCTCACCTTGAGTTGTTTGTGGTAGTAAATGTTCCAAGCAATACACACGTGCAGTGCACCCCATCTCCCTCGTATCTGGAAAAGAAATCCTTCATTTTAATGAAAACAATTTAATCAATTATAAACTTTTGGTTTTAGAAGGAAACTGAAGTAACATTTTTCTACATTTTAGTGGCTGTATTGATGAGATTCTTGAGTTTTTTACTCACTGTTGAGTTAAAGGATCTTTTTGTTGCTCTGTGCGAGGCTGTGATGGGTGCAAAGAAAGTCCTCATTGTTTGCTCGGGGAGGTTTGTGTTAAACTGTAGCAAGATGTAAAAGATGGATATCAGTGAGGAGGAGGTAAAAGCGGGTGAGGGGCCTGGAATAACTTCCAGGTCTGAGCAGCTTCAGATAAGGATAGTTAAAGTAATTAATAAAATCTGAATTTTATACACATCTCACATTTCTGTCCTGAGGTCCCATCAACGCTGGAGTCGGCAGGATGCTCGAGGACTGGTGCAGGATGGGAGTGAAGGCATGCTGGGGGATGTTCTGATGCATGTGGAGAAGTTGAAGGAGAAGACTGTGGTCGCAGGAAGTAGACTGATGAGATAGAAACAAGTGAGATTTTTAGTTTCTGAGCTAAGATGGCAGATCGTATGCTGTACAGCAGGAGATTTTAAAGTCTGACACCATGGGGCAGCAAGTGAAAGTTAGTTAACCACAACATAAGCCTTGTTTTCTTGCCCTATATCTGTTTACATTTTGGTAAATTGGCTTCATTTAGAGTGTCAGAAAATCCCATTTAAACCGTTTCACAGTATATTATATTGAAACTGAAGAGAACTTTCAAACAGGATGATTTACCTGGGAAGTTTTGGATACTACGGAGCTTCCCGATCTCCAGTTCATTGTGGTTTTTGATTTAAGGCTACCAGCCAGTAAGAATATTTTCTAAAACATCTTGTACAATATTGAATAAGCCTTTTAGGCAATTTGCTCTGCAAATCACATGCAAATGACTGTATCTTGTTAGGTTGCATTACAGATGGTAATCCAATTGAGGCATTTGGTGTGCCAATCCATTTAATTAATTTAGAATCCATCCGTTTCAAGGACACATGATTAGTAATGCTGTTAGTGAATGGGGAGCAAAGTGATCTGTGATGAATATAACATTAGAGATTTATTGTAAATGTGGGACACATAGGAAAGAAGCAGAAAATAACCTGATCATAAGACAGTCCTCACCTATTTAATCTATATCGACAGATAATTAACCAGCACACAGTATTAATGCAGTGGCAGACAATTGTATTGGTCTCTGTGCTTGCACTTCAGTGCACAGTTGGCTCTTTGGTTTTGGTCACTGGGACTACAAACATTTAAAAACTATAAAAAAGAAAACATGCGTAGAGTCGGGTGTACTCCTTTCAGACAAGCTGTCTTCGCTGCAGCAATCCAATAGCCTGATCCCTCCTTTCTCATAAAGACAAGATTAGCGAGAGGCTACACATCCTATGTTCTCTAAATTTCGTGCATGTCAGCGTGCCACAGAAATCCCTTAATCTCGTAAAGGAGCTGTTTGTTAGGCGGACAGCAAACAGAGTGAATAAGGCTTTGGAAACATCTTGCTGTGTCATCAGAGGGCACAGATAGCACCGGGGCTCGCCTCTGACATGACATGTGCTCTTTTTTTCATGCTCAGAAAAAAAGGGTTATTGATTTGAATCCTTTTTTTTTTTTGTACATGTCATTAGTAAAACAAACTGGCACAAATGAAAGCCGAACAGTTTAAAAGGTCATTTCTGAGAAATGTTTAATTCACTCCTTCTAATGTTAATATTTCCTGGTTTTATATAATCAATTAGTCAAAAAGCAGCTTTAAAAAAATGGAAAAACAGCTATCACTTGCAGTCCCAGGGCAACTGTAACACAAATTAATTCGATTTAATCACCTGAATCATCAAATAATTAATATAACATGAGGAAAATAGATGTTTAAGAAGTAAATTTACACAGTATATATAAAATGTCCCCGTCTTACAGCAGGGGTCCCTCTCACATTTTAACATTTTCCCTTCCAAAGTCATGTAGCCTATGTTTTATAAATTTATGACTCTTACCTGTGAGCACCAAGTCCTTCAACCACCGGATGGTTGAATAACATCCAGCCTGATTATCACCCAGCAAAGCGATATCCTTCCTTACATTTAAATTTCAGCTAAATGGGGGGGGGGAAAATCCAGATCAATTCAGCCGAGCATTCAGAAGCGTGAACCCTGTTTGTTGTCCCTCTGCAGGTCCTAACTTCATGTCAGTGGGAACCACCTGTTGCTGTGAACCGGTGTCAGCTGTCTGCTGGCCCTGGTCAATTAGTCAGTGTTACTTACCAACACTGGGAAAGACCATTAACTACTCCTAATTGCTTAAACTAATCCCATCAGCCATATAAATCTTTGTGATTGAGTTTAGGGAAAGACAGCTTGTGTGGCAGCAGACGGGATTTCACAAAGAGAGACAATACAAATCTGGCATGCAAATAAGTGCAGCACCTCCCGCCGTTTCTATTGTTAAAAGAATCCCGTCCAGCATCGTGCAGGACACCACAACGTGTAAATATTCAGGAGGTCAATATCGTTACAACACTTATAAAATAGGTTTTGTTAGTGAGCAAAACGAAACTTTATTATGAAATTAAAATATTGCAGTACTGAGAACCTTGTTCTTTTCTCCAGTACTTGATCTAAGATGTTATTGATCGTTTTTAACTCATCTGATGAACCTGTACCACTGCGAGCCATCCATTCATTCGTTTGTCTGTCCTGTCACAAGTCACAAAGATTCACTATTCCTCCTTGAGCAGGGGTGTGAAACATCAGGCCTGGGGGCCAGAATTGTCCTGGCAAAGGCTCTGACTTTGGAAAATATGAAGAGGCCATAAATCTTTGGACTTTAAACTGTAATTTTTTTAGTCTTGCAGCTTTTCCTGCTGTTAAAGACCTCCCCCACAGCCATTCATACCACACCACAGGAGTTACATAATGGATTAACAATAAAATGAGAGAAAAGTTCCTGTTTTTCACCATCTACTACAGAAAGTTTGGTTACTAATAAAAGTGAGCTATCAGAACTTTTATCTTAATTTTACACATTTACATGTACAAAATTAAACAGGTGGACTTTCACTTGTCGGACCCACTTTAGATCGAAGTGGGGTGCATGTGCCCCTCCGATTATGTTTCTGTACCCAAGTTGTGCTCAAGGTCAAGGTCACAGTTGTCATTTTGTGGACACTTTTCTATCTTCACAGCATAAGCTTCATGCGCGCTGCTCACATACCATCTTTAACATGAGATTCTCCATGCTGATAAATTTTGCATGCACAGCATAACAGAGAAAGAAGTTCACTGCTTTGCCACACATGCTGTATGCCACACGCATCCTGTTAGATGCTGGTGATTATGATGTACAGGAATGGCCCTATTGGTTGACTTCCACATTAGGAGGAAGTGGTTGGTGACTTCCTATCACCAATGAGCTGATACCAGCAAGCAGGTCAACACTATGCCCGATGATGCTGATGTGTTCATGTATTTTCATGATCTTTGTTTTTTACAGCTACCATGTTGTCAAAATACTCCTGAACTCAAAGATTTTCATTATTAACTTAAAAAGAGACATCTGAATCCAAACAGTAAATAATAAAGTAAGTAATACAATTATGTATTTATTAATTACTTTGGTCACCTTTTTATTTAAATGTAACAAACCCAACACCTGGGACAGTAGTGCGTCCTAGTACTTACTATGTGGTGACATCTTTTTGAAACTAAGCACTTATCAACACAAGCTGGAAACATCCAGAAAATGTTGTTACTCTGAAAAAATCTATCAGTTGCCCCACTTTGACACACAGGAAGTTAGTGTTTCAGCCAGAAAGAAGCATGTAGTCACATGATGTTACTGTGAGGCTCAACATGGAAGCAGCATCAGCGCTAATATGACACCATCATCTGCATAAGAAAATCTGGTTACTGGCTCCGAACATATCTACTCCCAGTATAGTGCCAGTGTTCGGCTTTCCACACGAAATGGAGTTAAATACTCAGATTCTTTGAATTCTGTCATCTGGCTCAAGCTCCATGTCCCAAATGGCCCCAGACAAATTGGGCTACCCTTCAATTGGATCCCATTAAGCAGAACATAAGACGATGATTGGATGAGGCTTTGGGACGACATGTTCTCCTCGATTAGCTAATCCCATTCTCACTAACCATCCAAATCCGGTTAGTGTGGGCAGGGTTAAAGCTGCTCCTGCACTGAACATTATTCATTCACAAGCGATCTATTGCCCTTTTTAACCTTAAGCGCCAAGACTAATTAGACAACTTAAAGCAGCTTCTTCAGAATGGAGCTACAAAGATTACTTTAGTGTATTCATAGCTATTAAAAACCGTTCACTGAATAAAACAAATTTGGAGATTTCTATAGAATAAGACTCCTTTTCTATATATTTACTTGTATTTACACAAAATTCCCATCACAGCTCCGCCCACTGTGAGCCTGAGCACCAATCAGGTGGTTGATTAAACACACCTGTGTTAGTTTACAGAGCCTATGAAATTGTGGTTTTAAATCTAAATCGCCAAACAAGCTTCACCACATATTACTTATTTGTGCAGAAGGTTAACTTTTGGTTATTTATTTAAATCGGCCGTTTGGATCCTAAAGGTCATCTTTATAATGAAGTTTAACATTTTAAGGAGGACCACAGAGGAAATTCATGGATGTAGGGAAGGAGGAGGGTTGGTGTGACAGAGGAGTCTGTTAGAAATAAGATGAGACAGAAGTTCCACTGTGGCGACTCCTAAAATGATCACCTGAAAGAAGAAGAAAAGAAATGCCCACACATATATGCTTGTTTGATGATCAGAGATGTGACTGAAGGTTTGTGTGGGCAGCACAAGATTTAGTGTTTAGAAACCATTACATTTTGTCTCCACCAGAGGGCGCCGATAACCATATTATTCAACATGCTTTTTCTAATGGTCAGATTTTAGGAGTTCTTATCAAAAGACATTTGTAATACTGTTATTGCTAAAATATATATTTAAATTATCTGGTGCTTTTATCCTCTATCTGCACAGTTATTATCCTCATGGCCCGCAGTGTCCTCATGTTGTTCCTGTTTCTGCAGAACTATCAGACAAACATGAAGCAAGTGCGGAGAGAATAAAAACTCAGAGGTGGAGGCCAAAACAGGAACTTCCAAGTTCTCACTGAACCAATTGTGGTTAACCACTTTAACCGTTTTGGTGCCACTGTTTAAATACCTGACAGTCCTTTCTGTTTAAACTTTCAGTTTCTCTTTTTCAGAATCCTATTATTGTTCATTACTTACATGCTTTACTCCAGAGATTAGTTATATTTTAAGGATTTCAGTGTGACTGATCACCATTGTGTTAAAATGAAAAGTGTATTTTTTCTCCTGTTGATAGTTCAGATTAAAAAATTCTGTAAATATTGTTTATTAAGACCTTTCTGTGCCATATATTTCACCTCGCCTCCCATGCAAACAGGAGCTCAGGTCTCAGGAGGTTAACAAATCATTTTCTCAGAGAGCCTTTCCTGGTTTCAGTGATCGACTTCATGCCTAAATTGCCTTTATGGTTATGCTCATTTTTCACTTTGATTTTATGATTTGCACCCCCTTTTTCTTGTGTAAAGTGCTTTAGAAGTTTAAAAAAAAAAAAAGTGTCAGAATGTATATGTATATAGGTGTGTATATATATGTATATTTTACTTAATATCTTACAGTTATTATTGGTTTTAAATTCCAAGAGTAATTATATTTTATTCTTACCTACCCCATGATTCAGTAGCTTATAGAACCATTGTTAACAATAACCATAAGTAATCATGACCTAATGTGGGCCAAGCTTTAGCTATTGGACTACGAAGGAGTGTTAGGGACACATTAAGAAAAAATAAATGCTATTGATCTTTTTGCGAATAAAGTCGAAATAATATTTTGAGAATTGTGAAGCCTTCTACGAAATTCCTTGCATAGATAAGTTAGTGAAAGTGTGCTTCAGAATCAGTTTCAATAACAAAGAAATTATTTTATCTTTTAACACAAACACGATGTGGTAATAAATATGACTCAGATGAGATGGTGCAAAAAGTTGCATCTGATCAGAAGGAAAAAACCAAACAAACCTGGAAAAGTTGGCAGATTTGTGCAAAATGAAACGACTGGCAGTTTATTTGTTCAGATGTAACTTTGCAAACCTGAGCTGTGCTGCCATGTTGTTTTTAAAGACAAGGGGCTTTCTGCTGGCAACGCTTCTAACAGTGCTGTCATGAACAGTAACATTTAACATGCTGAGGCCTTTACAGTCTGAAAGGTAGTGCCTGTGTTGTGTTTTGCAGTTTCTCTGAACGTTGCTCAGGTGAATTTGTGAAGACAGTCTTGAACATTTTTCTGTTTGGGAAAGATTTTAAGGCCATTTCCAGATTGATGGTTAGTTCTTTAAGAGCACCGTTGATGTCTTTCTTCCTCAGTATCATTTTAACACACATACACACATCACTACTCCAGAACAGCAAACTGTCCGAAACTCTTCCGTCTTGCTGACGATCAGTAAATTAAGTACATTTGACTGACTGCTACTTGTCCTCTTAATTCCTATGGATACAGTCAGTATGTAATTAATTTTTCACACACTGGTTTTGTCAAATAATGAGGCAGCACGCCACATGTATCATTGTTGTTCATCTGAGGCTGTATTTATATACAAAACCTTAGAACTGAAGCACGTGTACTATTTCACACGACTATATGACAGCTGTGAGCAGCTACAAAGATAACAACGAAGACGGTAAGGTAGACACTTTATTCCTAAAACAGAAGCTGCACCATCAGTAGCGGCACACAATTACTATGTACACATATACACACACAGTTACCTAAATCTGTTATATAAAATATATAATCTGACAATGTACCTTTTAATTCCTCTTCAGAGCTCACTGAGTTACTGTGCAAGAGACTCTGGAGCCAAAGTAGACAGAGAGGTAAGTCTCATCCACTCATTGGGTGGGACACAAATGCCCAGGCCAGCTTTTACTTCATTATTACAGCATGGCAATAGAAAGGTCTGTACCCCTTTGAAAAAATAATATTCTAAAAGCAATCTACAGCAAATTCACTTGAACAGGATTTTCGTGTTGTATTTGAGAAAAATTACACTTTTGAAACCAGTTCCTGTACAGTGAGATGTACACACCCTCTAGGATTTGTAATATATAAAAGATATTAAGCATTAAAAATTCCACATTTAAAAACTTACAATAAATAATATATGCAGGCATTTCATTATGATAAAATCTCATAGATTGCAATCTACAGTCATTAAAAAGACATTTTTCTCCTTTATGAAACGTCCCTTGATCATCCAAAGTGATAAAATGGATTCTTGGCATCTGATTGATTCATTGGAAACTTCCAGTTAGAGTTCTGAGAGATACACCAGGACGAGGAGGAAGAGGAGGGTGCTTCGTCCACATTTACCCTGATGGAGTGTGAGGTCCTTTCGAGTGTCGGGGTGTCTTTGTAGCAGGAAATCCACAACATGTCTGAGCGATCCCTCCAATCAAATCTCAGCAGTTTGATCCCGTTAGAGTTCAGAGCATGTTCATGATAAAGTTGTACATCTGGGTGAGCACCACAAAGTGAACAGGCAGACAGGAGCGCCGGTCCTGGGTGGCAGGGTCGCACGTCAGCCAGGAGAGGGCGTTATATTGCTCTAGAACAAATCTGGCATGAAGGAGGAGGACACGGAAATGTTAATAAAGCTGGGAGGGAAACAAATGTCTTTTCTAATTATCTAAAAATTGAGTTAGGTTACAATTCATACCTGAGCACATCAGAAGTGTGGTTAGAGTCCAGGGGGTGGGAGTGTTTACTGTGCAGAAGCTCGTCTGATTGGACAGAAGACACGTGCAGGTGAAGCGAGGCCTGGAAAAGAAAGACAGACAAATGAAATCAGTCTTCAAATTCATTCACTGAGTGTCAGGTTCAGCACATCTGCATGTAGAGCTGTAACAAGTCATTATTTTATCGACTGATGTAAAAGAGTCAGTATTCTTAAACCAGCAAACAAGCAGCACTTTTGATGGGTCGGAACAACGACAACAAAGAGGCTATTTTAATACGGCATTTTGTTGAAGAACGGCATTACTGTGATTACTCAAGACTTCATAAGCATATAATTTTAGTAGTACAGATAATTAGCAGATTAATATTACTTGAATGTGACTGTTACCTTGAGAAAGAGCGGGCACTGGTTCTTGGCTTGCGGGCAGGCTGACCAGAACCAGTCGGGCAGTGGTCCGGCCTTCGCAGTGGAGACAAAGTAACCCAAAGCCATCGGCTGCTGCAAGATGTTGAGTGCTTCCTCGTGAGACTCCATCCGATCTGTACTCTGACCCTGCGAAATGAAGGTGATAAAGTCATCGATCAGAGCATCGCTGCAGCCAAAACAGGCATCCTTTTTACCTAACCAAGGGGCACCTAATTTCTTTTTGCTTATTAGCATGCTTTTCATTTAGACTTTTTTTTTTTTTTTGGTGTTACTATAAAGTTGAGGACGAAAAACAGAAGAAGCTGTTTAATTACTGCCGAGTGGTTTATACATAGCCTGTTAATAATCTTAAAGTCTGTATCTGACATTTTATATTGACGAGTGTCTTCATGAAAAAGGTGGCAGACCTTGCTTCCATCTCCCCCTTGGTGATAGTGGGAGCCCGGGGAGTGAACAGGGGAAGTTGTGGGGGAGTTGGGCAGGATGTTGATGAAGTCTGGATCCATGTCTGGGTCAAACAACTCAAAGATGTTCATTCCATCTGATCCATCTGCAGAGAGGGAAAAAATGTGTCATTCTGGCTTTCCAGCTTTGAGCAGAAATATATTGTAGTGGCTCTGTGAGCTGTGAAAACATACCGGGATTTATTTGGTTTAAGGTGTCGATGTCGATGTGCTCTGAAGTGTTAGTGTTGACCTGCACCATGGCTGACGTGGGGAATACCAGTATGTGTGTGCAGGATGTGTCCTGAGGGGTGCTCAGCTGCGATGTTTGCATGTTAAGGGTGGTGCTTCGACCAAACACGGAGCCTGTCGACACCGAGTCTGCAAAGATGAGATGAAGGAGAGCGCCGTCAGATTTAGAGGCTTTTTCTAAATGGAGTGAAGCTAGTCAAACTTTAAATATTATTTCTTTTACCTGGCATAATCACAAAGGAACCCTGAGGCTCCATGGCAACTAAGCAGGCGCTAAGGATGCTGGGAGTGTCAGCAGCAGATATGCCACACATCCTGCACGTCTCCTTCAGTCGCTTGCTGAGGGACTGCAGGTTCCTCCTGCTCAGCAGAATACTCCAGTCTGAAACGGACAAGACACGAGCACATCAGTGTGTGTGTGTGTGTGTGTGTAAGTAAACTGCCCGCTCTGCAGACACTGTTGAAGTTCGTACCTCTCAGCTCGCCGTGGCCCATCCTTCCAAGCCGCCCGATAACGACCCTCCATGGCAGTGACGTGAGCTGCACCAGGCCGAGGCACCACTCCCACAGCTTCTGCAGACTCAGCCGTCGGGCTGAGCCCTTTTTCCTGCGAGCCCTGCAGCAACAATAATACAGACATGCATTTATGAGTTAGTTTTGAATCTCTAGATTCAGTTTCATTTAGTATCATTTACTTTCCAGAGTGGGTTTAACCTTTATTGTTTAAAAATGTTTCATTTCAGTCTTAAAACAAAGACATTTATCATATTTAGTCTTAACTAAAAGATTGTTTTACACTTAACTACAAAGACTTAGGTATCAATAACCAAACTGATTCTGTGGTACTGAGGTAAATCTTTTGTGAACAGGCACCTGTTCGGCACATCGATGCTGATGATGCAGGTCTCCAGCAGTTCTCCATGTTGGTCGGTGCAGGAGGCCAGCAACCATCGCTGGTCATGTGACAGACAGTAGCCGACAAACAGGACGTTGTACTTCTGCGATGCCTCACCAAATGTCTCCCCGAGCTCAGTCTGCTTGTCCTTCACTGGAGCCAAAATGAAGGGTGGCGTGTAGAGACGCAGACACTCCGGCCTCTGCACAACACACACACACACACAAAACATAGTCAAGTTAAGAGTGACAACACAAGATGCAACAGCATAATTGTCTGTACACAGCCAGCTTCAACAAAATTTAGAACTTCAGCATCAGATAGTTACCTCTGGGTTCTTGAGTGCCATGTCAATGGCAAGACCAGGACCAAAGCCTGTCAGAGCCTTGAAATTGGTGGAGTTGGGAAGAGGCCGACGACACTGAGTGAACACAGAGAAAGCCAGCGACTTGAGGTGCTGACTGTAGACGTGGCGCCCTGCGCTGTGCACCGGCTGCAGCAGATACTGGCAGGGAACAATCTGACACAAGAAGAGGAAAAAAGGCATTTTAGGACAGCCTGTAGTGCTGGATGTTAATGGATTTGTTAGACTTAAGCTTCAATACACATTTGTTTTTACTGAAGTTTCTCTGTGTTACTGACTGGGTTGCGTTGTAGATGATATTTCATGGACATGGAAATCTCAGAACAGGTCTTTCTGACCATTACCCACTTTTTAGTAATAGTTTGTGGTGAAAGAAACGTTAGTGAACCCTGAACTTTAAAAACTACACACTACACTGCTGTGAGTAAGTTTAATCCCAACATGAAATTTCTGCTTAATCTAAAGATCAGAATTGGTTTTAAAAGTATTCATCCAGAGAAACGCTGTAAAATTCTCTGTAGCTCCTAATGAAAGGCATCCACACATTTAAACCTGTGCAGTTTATATTTGAGTGATCAAATGTTTGTCTCCCCAATATTAAAACTTTGTGAGAAGACTTTGTGCAGATCAGTACTTGTAAACATCTGCACCACATTACCAGTACCGTTACTATACTGGCAAGTGTGAGTGATTATGGTAATTATAATTATGATAAGAAGTACGGGTGTCTTTAATCTTATATTGTTCATATAAGATGGAGGTCAAACCAAACTGTTTGTTTACTAAACTAAGAATACTGCCACATCTTAGCTTGAAGGAAGAGTTAATGACAGCACATCTGAGAGATTAGCATGTCTGCAGTGATTATGCTGCTGCTGTACCGAAACCATTAGCACATTCACGCCTCTTGTGTTTCAGAACTCCCTCTGGCATACTGATGCAATCTTGTGCCACTATATCACAGGTGTGGCAGTTACCACCTCCATTAGTGCCTGCTAATGATTCCCCTGCTCCTTCTCACCTCCCTTTGTGGCAGCTGGTAACCCTCTCTGTTATAACCAAAGTAGAAAACTGAGCAGATGTTATTAAACTGAGATTATATTTAGAAAAAGAACTTATTTTGTGAAATATGTTCAACTTTTGGAGTCTGTTCTGTTATACACTACACCGAATATTTATCCGCATCTTTAATCTGCAGTTATGAAATTTTAAAACCATTAAGAGTGCTGTTCTACCTGCACTGAGACAGAGTTTCTGATGCAAGCAGGCAGGATGTGGAGCATCTCCATGTAGCAGCGCAGCAGGCCCATCGTGTAGGTACTCGAATGGACTTCTCTGTCTGCGTCTTCGTAGCTGAAGGGGTCGACGATGTACACCACTATAGCAGGCGGGTAAGACACAGCGTGGGACTCTCCGTCTGTTGGCTTACCCACTTTGTCTCTCTCCATTGTGCTGTTAAAAATAGGCAGATAATTACTAAAACAGGCCAAGAAATTATCTTCATTAGATCTGTCAATGATGTTCATATTACTGTCCACAGTGTGCAACTGAAGCTTTTTGCATGCGTCCACTGCAGCCTCAACCTTTTTCTAGACATTGCTAGAAAGACATGCACATGAAAAAAAAACAAAAATTAACATTTAGAGTAGTCAGATTAGATATTAGCTACTATTTAACCTGCCAGCCCAACTACAAAGTCCACACTTTGTAGTTGTTCAGTGTATTCATCTCTAGCAAATGGATGTTTGTATCCTGCCTCGTGCACACTTTATTTAGGTAGCTCCCTGACATAAACCACAGAGAGTATTTCCAGTATAAGTGTACCTGCTGTGTGCTACATGTGAAAGAAACTGTCCAAATATCATGTATGAAAATGGCTCAAGCCAAATCTTGGCAGGAGCATCTCCCATCAGAAGAAATGTAAAAATAACATTACTGAGATGAAAGTAGAGACACGCAGTGCTGATGAAACTTTAGATCTCACTAATATTATACTCCCTTCAAAACATGTGACACACAATACTTTTTTAGCCAGAGGGTGAACTTTCCCTGCTGATTGTGCAGTGTTACCAATGTGGTCATTCATCAACCTTAAATATAATCTACTACTGATAAGACTATTTGGTCAATGAATGCCTAAAAACCCCATATATCAAACAGACCATGTGTGCGTGTTGGTGACCTTTGAAAGAAGGTGTCTCAGAACTGTCGAGGAACTGAGCACGTCAGTGTGTTTTTAATCAGGTTCTCTGTCTTTGTAAAGCAGTTGTAGAAACGATCTCCATCTCAGCTTAAAATAATAATAACTGAGCACTTGTCATCTATCCCATGAATGCATACCAGTTATGAAAAGGCTTGTGAGCTAAGTACCAAACTACAACGCTCTACTACTTGAGATATTCTGTCAAATAGGAAGAATTGAAATGAACAAACTGGCATTTGCTAGGAAAAGATTCAAAATATAATCTGGCTCATGAACCATCACAGATCCCAAGTGACCGTGCATAAAAAACCCCAAATATGACTCTGTAACAATTTTGGGGAAATATGGACAGACAGACAACAGGTGCCTCGTTACGGCATAAGGTCACTGGTCCTTTGGCCAGATGATGTAACAACAGATCTACCTACCTCTCTGGGCTCTCAGTGGGTACTTGAGACTGGTAAGCAGACGATCCATTTTCAGCCAGGCCCCCTGTGCCCTGCGAGTTTGGCTGGGGTCCATTCTGAGACGCTCCACCCTGCAAGCCTGCTGTTCCAAATGGTGAGAAGGAACTTGGCTTGGCTGAGGTCATTCCCCCGATAGTCTGTGAGCCTGAGGATGAAGAGGGAGGGGTGCTGTTGACCTGGGCAGGCTGGGCAGGCTGGGCAGAGCTGGTGTTGGAGCTGGTAGTGTTGGTGCTCTGGAGTCCTGATGAAGTGCTGGAAGAGTTAGAGGTCTGGAAGGAGGGGGTGGCGGCTGTGGTAGGGTTCCGCTGGGTCAACAGAGAGCTATCCAAAGATTGCTCTGACAGGTATGGAGCTGAAATGGATCCCAAAATAAAAATGAAATGATAAATCATCATTTTTACAAACCATGTGATTTTACTTACTTTAGGTTTTCAGCATTACAAGCAATCACGTTACCTAGATCATAGCAGCACACTTGAGCAAAGAGTTTGAGCTTATTAAAGGCTTCATTGTTTCCTTCTCTGGCAGCCATCTTAACGAACCAGTCACTAAGAGGCTGCTCTGTCATGCTCCTGCCTTCTTTGGTGCCAACCTTCAATATGCCCTCTGGGTGACTCTTGCAGATGGGCCTGTGTTGCCCCAGCTGGCATGCCTGTCGAGAGAAAAAAAAGAAAAGAAAAAAAGAGTGCAACAGTGTGAATCACTTTTGCAGAGCTACAAAACTGTTTCTGTAGACATGTCAGCACAAGAAGGGTGAGTTTAATAAACTGCCAGGTGCATACCTCATACATTGCACTTAGATCTTTGAAAAAGGTCTTGGCCCCGCGGAGCAGAGACTCATTATCAGGGCAAATGACAACATATCCCACATCCCTCTGGGAACCAAAAGGATCCAGGAGAAGCTTCTCCCAGTAGGGCAACCCAAAAGGAGACAGTACCACAAAATCATATTCGTAACCAACCAGAAAGGTTGGGATGGGCAGAGGCTCAGGAGACTCATCAGTACCTGAAGATAAGGAGACAAGTTAGTGTCTTTGAAGACAACAAAGCTATAAACTTCCACAATATTCTATTAATCGCTATAAAACAAACAAACAAACAAACAAACAACAAAAAATGCTTTCCACACACCATATGATCCCCTCCCAGCCATTTTATGGAACTGCTGCCAGGTAAGTGGCCCCTGAACACCCCAAGAGCGCACACTCCTTTTCTTCTGAATGGTGTCCTGCAGCACAGGCTGGAGGGACAATAACACCCGGAGGACATCCACAGAGTATAGCTTGCTCATGTCTGCTGCTACAAGTGGAGAAACAACAGGAAACAAGTATTACATTTCTGCTGGGAACACATGAGGAAGAATTCTACATTTAAAGCATTAGTAATGTGAGAATACACACATTTGCGTTTGGGCCACTGATGAAGACAGGTGCTTTTCACTAGTGTTTCATCGACTTTGCCTCCTGACATATTGTCCATGAACTGCCTGCCATGCTCCAGTGCCATGTAGCAGTCGTTATAACAGTCTCTCTCTTCCACCCTTAGGAATGAACTGGGGGCTGAAGTTGGTTTGGGGTACTCCACGCCGGCCATCGCGGCAAATGGATTGGTGCACTGGTCCTGCAGCAACAGGATTAACTCATCTGGAGGCTTCTCCTTCAGGCTGCTGGCTTTGTGTGATGTAGAAGCTCGCAGCTCTTCGAAACACCGCTCTGTGTCTCGAGCAGCATCGGAGCCCCGTCCAACCACGTCCAGCTCATCCTCTAGAAAAAGCCCAGCTGACTGACCAAAGCGCCGATTGGTGACAGCGCTAAAACCACAAGCGCATGAATATTGGGCCTCGCCGTTGTCCTTAAGGTATACGCCTACATCTGCCCCACGGATGTTCATGTTACAGGCACACACACAGCAACTGTCAAAGTTGCAGTCCTTGAAGAGGTTCATGACTGACTCTGAAAGTATGAGCGTGACGTATAGGCTGTGAGCCTCGGGAATTGAGGGCACGGTGGCTGGCTCAACAGAACTGAGGGGTCGGCAGGTGGAGGGCGTGGAGGCAGGAGAGTAAAGATCAGAACTGTCATACTTGAGGGAGCCCTGGACGCTGGATGGGCCACGTGGAGTCCGTGGAGTGCGGGGCGTGCGAGGTGTGGGCACAGAGAAGCGTGGTGTGGCTGGGGATGGTAGAATACCTGCACCACTGTTGCTGGGAGGAGCACTGCTGGACATGAAAGGTGGGTGGGTCTGCGGGGTGTAAGTCTGGCTGTAGTCAGGCTCCACACTGGGGACATTACTGTTATATAAAGATAAACAGTGATTAGGGTTTCATGTTGTGATGTTTGGTTATATAGCAGCTGAAGAGTACTGTTTACATGCTTTTACACTCTTTCCTGTTCTACATACATTGCAATGTATATCATGTGCAGCCACCAACATGATAGCTGCACAAAATAAACTTGTTTCAGACATAGGATGACCTGATGGCTGCTGTGGGCCCTTTGGAAGATAAATAATGATCACTTTGAACTGTGAAAGCTGCAAAACTATGAATGAATAAAAATATAGAGCTGGAAATAAGTGTAATACGTCACTTTTCAGTACAAATTTGAAGTTGTACTGTAATAAACTAAAACTCAAACTGTGAGAAAAACCCTTCTTGATCAACAGATCACACATCCAAGATGGGAAATTCAGTATATGCATTTACCTATCTTTAGTGAGGAGACTAGTGTTGGGCACTGGGGGTATCAGGTCCATTTTGCCCAGGGTCCAGCTCGCCGTGTACACACAGTCTTCTGGTAGTTTGATAGGCAACAGACACTGGCTGGGTAGTGTCTTCAGGGGGGCGAACATTGAGCAGCCAATGAATGACTGACACATCTCTGGCTTGTACACAAAGGAGAAGTCCTGAAAGCAAAAACACAGGTCACTTAACAATAAAGAAAAATGATCACAGTTTCCTCCCTACTTGGTAACTGCGTGATGTGTTGTACCTTTATTTCAGATGGCTTAGGGCTGCAGAAACCCTCCTCCACCTCCATCTTAAAGTGGTTATTAAGCTGGCTGCCGTCCAACAGGGTGAGCCCCGCCCCTGCTTCTAGGCTGTCCTTGCTGCCGGAGTTCATGGGAGAATAACCCTGCTGCTCCAGGGAGGGTGGGGTGGGAAACATTGTGTGCAGGTCTACTGAGCCTAAGGAAAAGACATTATTACTTCTCTTGAAACAACAACTTACGTAGTTATGATGCACAATGAGTAATTTATGATTAATTTTCCTACTTATGCAAGACAGGGGATCCAGTGCAGTTGGCTTAGTATCTTTAGAGCCAAACTTGTCATCTGTACCAACACCAGCTCTTTTGGATCCAGGCTGTTCAACGGGGAAAACAAGTCAACATATTCAGTACATCTTGGAGTTTTAACAGGCTTCATGAGGAGACATCACCATCAGCTCCTGAATATGCCACAACATGCACTTACTGCTAGCTCATCTTCATCTGAATTGAAGATTTTATCCAGGTCGCTGTAAGACACAGCCAAGTCGTTCTCGTGGATGAGGCTGGTCGAGGCTGAGGGTTTACTGCCTGTAGGACACTGTCCATCTACACCACAAAACAAATTAAGGGACATTTTTTGAATTAAAGCAAACAAATAAACATACATAGAAATCTCCAAGCAAGAATGAATAAACTTCTCACCATCTGCAGAAGTTCCAGTTCCTTCATCCACCTTGGTTAAACAAGAAGACAACAGTAATTATTGTCATGACCACTTGTTTGTCATTAAAATTTCCACTGTACTTGTATACAAAGCTCTGATTATCAAACATGTTCCTAAAATGAAGGTCACTATTTTTCTAACCAGATGCACACCATAGAGTGCTGATTTTAAGAGTTAGCCATCACACAACAGGGTGAGGCTTTAAAAGACCTAAAACCATCTGCTGATCCTCATTACACAAGTTTTCTTCTTCAAATTCACAAGAGAATTTGATAAGAAAAATGTGACTCAATTATCAAGATGACTGCACAGTCTTTTAGTGATTCACTAGGGTATACATACTGGCACTAGAAACCAAAATGTACTTTACATCAGTAAATATCCGAGCAAGCAAACATGACTGTGAAGCTGACAAGTATGTAAAAGTAAATTTAATTAACAGGACCTGTGATAGAGACACATTTTGGTTACTAATTAAGTACTAATGGTCAATACCCAGCAATATCAGTGTGTGCTCTAAAAATGCAACTACTACTATGCAGCACAGGGAAATGAAGGAAATAAACACTGGAACAGAAGTGAAAGTGTTTAAATTATTCACCTCTTTTAATATAAAACACAGAAATGTTCAAAATAACTAGTTCGGACATGTACTTTACCAGGGACTGAAAGTAGATTTGATCAAAAATCATAATAAACAAGGATTTCAGCCTTTGTCAGGACCCACCTTGTGTTTCTTGTTTCCGTCCTTTTCAGCTCCAGACTTGTCCTTCTTCTCAGTAAAGCTAAACTCCTCATCTCCTTCGACGAAGGCGTAAGGGTCTGGCTCCTCATTGGGCTCTTCATCTCCTGAGGTGGAAGCAAGATGGCTGTTTCTCCGCTGTGTATAAGTCTTGATGAGCTCTTGGGACACTTTCAGGGGATGCGAGGATCCTGACATCAACCTGGGAGGGGTGTAGGGGAGAGACATTTTTAAGGCATCCAGATACATTATTTTTAAATTCACAAAAAGAAAAAAAAGAAAAAGAAAAGAAAAATTTGTTTTAAAGCATCCGCAGATCAGACATCAGATACTCACTCTGTGACAGAGACTACACCACTTTCACTTCCTCCACCGCCTGCAGAGTCCTCTCTCATTTTATCTAAAGGTAGCTGGGGTGTCAGGAAGTTTGAGGGCTTCTTCTGAGGGAGGAGGAAATACTTCCATGGATTATGGGTGGAGTCATCACTGGGGCTGATGGCAGAACCTACAAAGATGGTGGGTTCAAGGGTTTCATTGTAGGTTGAGGGAAAGGGCAAAGGCATAGGCATGTTCTCCATCTGAGGCTCCTCAGATGAGCCCTTTGGTGGCATCTGACAAGGTTCCACTGATGGTGGGTAGAATGGTTGGTGAATGGGAGTGGACGAGCTCTTCATGCCACCAGGAGTCATGTCAACTTCTACGTGATCACAGGGATGTGGGCTGAGAGGAGGGGGAGGTGGAGATCCAACAAGGTCTGCAGGAGGGCCGTGGGCGTGCAGTGTAGGGGCTTTAGACTGCACCGTGTCCACATGGTGCAGGCTGGGATACGAGCCCTCTTCCTGCGATCTGAGGCAAAGCCTCTGGGTCTGCGGCTCCAGGGACTGCTCCTCGCTCACAGAGTTGCGGTGGTGAAAAGGTGTCTGTGGCCTCTTCTGCTGCTTCTCCCCCTTCTCCAGCTTCTCGCCCAGCTTGTGCTTGGGGGCTGGCAGGGCAGGCTGTCCTGATGAAGGTGGGTGTCCTGAGGTGCTGCTAGACCGCTGTTTCGAATTCTTATGTCTGTTTGGAATAAAACAAATAATGGTTATAAAATATTTTAAATAAATAACTAAATCACTGGTGAATTAACTTCACTAAACATACCTTGAGCAATTACAATGCAGCCTATGAGCTGGCTCCACAAAATCCCAGAGTCCTGTTTTTTCTGTCTCCTCCTCACAGGTTCCATTTGTCAATGAAGTAAACTTATTCCTAGAAAGAGTGGGAATACAAACACGTTATCCATCTGGATGGAAGTAAAACCAGAACAAATGCAAATGTAAAGAGATGGCATAAAACATACTTGTTCCCTGTATGGTTTAGGTTGTACTCCTGCCATACAGACTCCACCATCTGGCTGGCCATCCTGCGAGGGATTTTACCGCCGTGTAGAGTGTTGTTAGAGCTGTAGCCATCAGATGCAGAAGACAACTTCAGCCACTTCTGGGCAGGCTGATAATCTGTGAGAAGGCAAGATGATAAAAATAAATACAACCGGACTGGTATGCAGGATTTCACAAAAATAAAGGCTGATGAACATGTATATTTTATTTTGCAATTCTTACCAGTCTGAGCCTCCTCTGGTGACGTTGGAGGAGTCAGAGTGACAGAGGACATGGCAGGATCTCTGTTAGCAGCCTGGCCCTGCTGAGCACCACACAGGCTTCCTGAGGCGTTGGCTGAGCCCTGAGGGACCACAGTAGGGAGGTCCGACAGAGGGAGAAGCACCAGGCAGGAAGGATAAACCATCCTTACTCCCGCTGAAAGTAAAGACATTTGTGCATTTTAAAAACTCAGCATGAAAATTCAAAACAGAACTGAACAAACCGAATACACATTTTTAAATGCAACAATGTTTTGATATAACCGGCTCATTTATTCACTATCACTCTAAAAATCATGGCCCTCTGAAGTTGTTTTTTTATACCAAAAATTCCACAGAATAAAATTCCACAGATTATTACCATAAAAAAAAATTTTTTAAAAAAAAGAGTGTCACTTCAAAGTACCAATGATAGAGAGAACAACTTGGACTGATTTATTTTTAAAAAAAAAATAAAAAAAAAAGGACACATTTTAGGGCTCTGTTATAGCTGTGGACTGATCTATTTATCTCATACCTGCCAACACTCGTTTTTCTCAGGTTTTCCCGCATTTAACATCTCTGGTGCCTCCTGTTTTGCCAGGAAACACTCATAATTTACATGAGATTCAAACTTTATTATGAATAATTGTGAGGCTGCACAATTATTCTGATTTTGATCTTAACCATGACTTTGGCTTCCCACAATTAAATGAACGGGGGATACTGGAAGCATGTGCTTCACCAATAGAACGCAAACCAAAAGCAAATCAGTCGCTCCATAAATGATGACGTATCTGTGCCAATCACAGCTGTTCCCTGCACCCTACAGCTTGAGGTTTTCCTCGATAAGTCTGTATCAGTAACACCACATTTAAAGAAAGAAATTTAAAAAATTCAAATGTCTAGAAAAGCACAAATTGAAGAGCTTGTCCCTTGAAGTGGAAGATAATCTGTTTGGAAATATTCAGATTTGCGGTAAGTGATGTTAAAGACAAAAATCATATGTAGGGCTGTAGCTATCGATTATTTTAGTAATCAAGTAATCTATAGATTATTCCATCGATTAATAGAATCAGAAATTATTTTATCTTATTAATCTTATTATTAAGAGCTCTTTTGGTTTTTAGAAATTGCAATGTTTTTTGTTGCATCCATCATCTGTTTCATTTGTCAAAAACAAAAAACAAAAAACAAAAACAAAAAACCCTTGGTATTTACGTGCCATATTAAGTTTTCTTTTTAAAAGAAGACATTTTCTTAAATGGAGAAATATATGAATACTCTCAAGTAGAGTCAAAGTCAAATAAAATAAGATAAATATGCAATCTAAACTAAGGCATAAAAAAAATTCTTTACTCTGTCTTCTTGGAAGGCTCATATGTTTTTGTACATGTGTTTAAGTGTGAAAGTGAATGAGTAAGTTTTTGTTTGTAAGCCTTTAAAGGAGAATGTGGTGGCTGCAACGAAGAGAAGCGACCATATCAGCATTCTGAAGTTTGCCCTGTGCGTTGATGCAAAGATTATGTGCTGCTGAAATCAAGATGTTATGATGGTGTAGACAATATTTAATATTAACAATAATTCACTGTCCAACCTAAAATCCCTCAGGTTAGTCGCTCAGAGTTTTACATTTCATTTTTACTGGCTTGTGAAAAACGCTTTAATTTTTATATTTTTAAATATTAACACAACTTAATTGAGACAGTATTTTATATTATTTCACTTTCAATCTGAAAAATGTTCTGAAAACCTTGAAATAAATCTGGTCTAGTAGACACCATGCCCTGCTTTAGACTCACCCTTGTTCACTTCCATGTAAAATAGGACAGCTGCCATCAGCCTTCAGCAAGTTGTATAATTTAAACATGGTATCAGACTAAGTTAAAAGTTCATCTGCATATTTTAATACAACTTCTGGAGGTTTACTGCAGATTTTTCACTATGTAAAACAAGTGGCGGTGGATGAAGCAGCTACAAAGTTTGCTTTTCTTGAGGTCAATGTTTGTTGATCAGGTGCTTTGATTAAAGACTCGCTTTTCCCCAGTAAAGGTTTTAATGGTGATTACAGGAACAGCGTTGCTGTTTTGGATGCTTGGTGTTTCTTTCACTCTCCCCGAGCTCACCCTCTTGGTACCGGGTCTGCCTCTTTGCGGTGTGTAAACAGACTCCGGCTCCACGTTAAACTGTGCCACCATCTTCATCACCACTGCTGTTGTGTTATCAGTGTTTCTGTTTAAAACTGGCAGCTGTGTGGGCTTAATGCTGTCAAACTTTTGATTCACACGCTGTTTGTAAATACATCTGTATTGCAGGTCTGTTTTTAGTCGTAAATGTGGGTTTCCATGGTAACAGTGCTGCGCTACCGTGCGGTGCCTTTAACGAAGTATTGAAGCAAAGAATTTGTGTAGCGAATTTTTAATAACTGAATTATTGAAAATACTCGATGAATTGTTGCAGCCATAATTGCATGCAAGGAATGCTGTAGAATTGTGTCTTATTGAACCTTCTAAAAAACACACCACAAACTGCAGTATACTGAATGCATAAAAGCCCAGAAAGACAATGCAATGGTTGCTAACATAAACGGTCCACCATCAACTCAGATGTCCATAAAAGCAAACCGGCGTATCCATCCAGCTCACAAATATGCACTGAAATCACCAATGAAATCCGATTCCATTTGGCCAAAGATGCGTCTCCAATAAAAACGCAAGCCCAAGGGCTTCGGGAAAATTGTCTACATACTGGACATCAGATATGTTTTCCCCTTGCACAGTTATTTTTTCCAGCGTGCCAAAAGCTGAACTGTATGCAAAACATTGCAAGGGACATGGACAGGGATACACAGCTGTCGAATATTTTACTTAGAGGTTTTATTGATACCCATCCTGGGTGCACAATAGATGAAATAAAAAGACTACATTTGCTTCCAAGAGATGCACTTGTCAAGTGAATAAACACTTCATTTGTCTGCAAAGACATTTAAAACAACAGGAATGTAGTACAGTGTAAATGTGAAAGCAGTGCCCTGTTCATTTATTAATCTTGTCTCAAGTTTTGTTACAATTTTTTAAATTTTGATTTTTTTTTTTTAAGTTTTCTTAAGAATGTACTGGATTTAGGTGAAGGGGGGGGGGGGGTTTTTTTTTATTTTTTTTAAAATTTTTGTA
>VUQG01010696.1:47484-71900 GCA_015106755.1 Etia nguti | reverse complement strand
CTTGAGGAGTTTGCCCCCTCACATATACTAATGTGCCACAAACAGGACTTTAATATCACAAACCATTCCCATGTTATTATGGTGTATTCATATAAATGGCCCACCCTGTATAATAGGGATAAATAGGATAAATAGGAATACCAGTGAAATATACTCATTGATGAGATGTAGACAGTCAAAGTCTATTGCACAGTGATTATTGCACAGTCTATTGATTATTGCACATTCTGAAGATGGTTATTCCTTTGATTTTAGTCATGGCAAGAAAAACACTTAATGCTGGCTCGTTTTCAGGTATGTGTGTCTTCCACATTAAACTTGGCAGGTGTATTTGTGGAAACGCCTGCAGTTACTGCACATATGTGGTTCACATAATTTGGATAGTTTTCCTTTTCTGTTGCTTTCTAAAAATTCCAGTTGTGCATGTGAGGCACTGGGAGAGGATCTAAAAAAATTAGCAGGTTTACTTAATGGAAACTGCACTAGTTATTTCCAGTCCAGCTGGATTTACCATAATGCCACATAAACTTTGCATAAGAAAGTTTTAATAAATCAGAAATCTAAAATTTGGAATGCAAATAGCCCAAAACATTAATACATGCATAAGTACATGCAGCCATGCATGCATGACTTACACTGTGAGTTGTGAGGTATTGTTACAGTCAGAACAAAGCAAAGGAAATATGAGTTACTTGCCAATAAATCTTCCAAATGTTTACAGTGTGGCTTCAGATCTTCCGATAGCAGGTCCTGCAGGTTTCTCTGAACTAAAACATTCAAAGCATCAAAATAGCACAGACCCACACAAAGTCACGCGATTTTTGTGTCGTGCTAAATATCTAAGGCACTCCAACAAGGCAGATGTGACCAGTCAGATCTAAAATGAACAGATTTTTCCCTCAGGATATGCTTCACAGAAACCTGAAGGTACACATTCCTGCATATATGAAAAGGCGTTGCCTCATGAAACACAGCATTTCAATATTGGAGCTCTATAGAGGGAAGTTGTGGCAGTGTTTTTCCCCATGCGTCAGCCCTGCTGCAAAGAATACCTCCAGAAGAGATTCATCCGTCAAATCATGGCCACTTACAAGAACTTAACTGAATCAGCACAGCCAAAATTAATGCTCTAACTCTATGAAATTAAACCACCCAGAAGCTGAAATGATTAAATAATAAATGACCTAGTAGCTCATACTTTTATAAGAAATAATCCTCGAAAAATCACAAATACAGGCTTCTGTGTCCGAAAAAAAAGGACGTTGAGCCACGATGTTTCGCATTTCCAAAAACTGGGCCTGTGTGTCTTGTATGTTTGTTGTAGAAGGAAATAAGCTGCTGTTATCCAGATTTTTATTTTATTTTATTTTTTTTACTAAAAACAGATGGTTCTTTATGCCTGGAAAACAGTAACAAGATCATGATCACTATATTTGGCATCGACTTCCAAAGTGACAGTTGTTACTTCCGCCAAAGACGTTATGTTTTGGTAGTTTTTGCATGCATGCATTAATGTGTGTCACCAGTCTGTCTGTCTGTAAACACGATAGCTTGAAACATTTTGAATGAATTCTGACTTCGTAGGAGTGCAGAGTAGGGCAATGTTAAAAATGCATTAACATTTGGCTTACATCCACCGAGGTCTTTATGGTCAGCTCAATGATTTGTTGGTTGAAAAACTGACAAAAACCCTTAAAACTTAGATGATTCTTACAGGTGTGCTGAGTATAGTCAACATTTATAGTATCATATCACATTTGACCTCTGACCTGTCCTTTAAGGTCAGTAGACTAATCTTAAGGTCAAAGTAATATTTAAAGCTATATAGAACTACTTAAAACGGTTTCTTACTGCCATGCTTGTACTGAAAGCATTTAACAAGTTGATCCTGAAACATGTTCAATCTTTAAAGTATTGTGAAGAGAGAGCGAATGAGCTGCCTAGTTAGTTAGAAACATACTGTAGTATAATGTTACATAATAAGCTCAAGTTATTTATGTCCAGTTATTTTTAAATCAATACCTATTATCCATTACCTACTCCTACATGATGTTTGTGTAGTCAAAGTTAACGTCAGTGTTGCTACCGTTATCTGATATTTACTGAACTACAAACTTGTGAAAGTATGTTTCAAAAGACAGAAGAAAATGAAATTAATATACAAAATACAATTCCAATACCTCACAAGTAAATATTGCCCAGAGAGTGAGCTGCTGGGGCAGAGGTTCGTGCTGTACGGGATGATGTATCTAAAACCTGGGCATGACTCCATACAATTTTACCTCTGGATATGCTAAAGACTGGACATGGGCAAAGCTGCTTTAAAGCCCCCGAGGCCTTTGTTTTTGTTGCGATTTCGTTATCTTTCTTGTAATGCTGACCTTTAGTTTTTGGTTTTTCATTTGTGTTATCTCAAAGGGTGATATTTCTCTGTCTACTCTCTATCTGCAATGTATGAAAGCTGGACTATACAAGCCAAGGCAGGAGGAGGACTCAACTAAGCAGCAGTATTTTGTTATTCGAATGTTGTTTCAGTTCTGTAAGATGAACAACCTTTCTGCGCTTCTCTATTTCTGTGTGATGAAAATAGGTGACATATTGTCACATTGCACTCTGCTGTGAATTTAATTCAAAGTGACCCTAAATATAAAAAATATAATCAGCACTGTTAGATCTGAAATCACAGATCACAGCTTTTTAAGCCATTACAAATATTTTGTATTACAGATGTGCCAAATGGCTCTTTACTGACATCACGTTAAACAAATTTCTACAGGAAAACAAATTTCCTGTAGAAGTCTAAATCAAGCTTAGGATGATTTGGCAAAAAGTCCACGGTGTGCAATCTTGGAAATGAGAGAGGAGGTATCTGTTAGTGTTGCTCTCTCTGTAATGTTGTTCTCTATTCTTTGGTTATTTGCTGTTTTACTTTGAAGGTCAGACTTCTGTTGTGTCTCTTTCTAGTTTTACTTTCCGATTCCTCTCTTGTCCTTTTCCTCTCTGCCTGCTGGTACTTGTTGAGTAATCAGTCAACTGTGTATATATAGTCCCGTGTTCCACTTTGGAATTTTTTTTGTGGCTTATCGTTTTGGATTGTGTTTTGCCTCTTGGACTTTGCTGTTTTTGGATTTGGTCATCAGATATTAAATTGCATCTTACCTTGGAATATTCTGTTTCAGGCATCTGACATTTGGAGCTGCACATTTCACATGGTGACACATATAGATGATTATTTTTCAGTGACACAGCACTATTAGCTCAATACAGATGTCAGCTGCTCTGTTTGACTAATAATGGGACTGATCTCATTTAGTGACTTGTAGTTCTAGTTCCGATATTACAGAAATGCCTGGAAAACATGGATAAGTTCCTCTTTTATGTTTCACAAGCAAGTAAAACATCTAATTGCATCATAACTTCTTTATTCATTATTGAGACATGCTTCTAGAACATCACATTTATAATAAAAATTGAACAAATTGTAGACACACTGTTGATTATTTTGCTGACAATATTTTTCCAGGTTTAAAAAATACAAAGACTGCTTGATAATAAATCAAATAAACCTATACAAAGACTAACTAACTGAAAAAAAAAATAAGGAACACACCCTGGCCCAGCAAACTGAGACATTAAAGACTATTTCAGCTCATCCACTCTGAGATCATTAACCATTTCAAGGTCCAAATGCTTCTTCAGTTCCCAAAATCAGGACACGACTATTCATACAAACTATAATATCAGCAAAACTGAGACTTATTTGGTACTCCTGCAGTAACCAACCATAAATGAAATTATTACATTTATAAGATAAATTCAACCTGACAGTTAAATAAATGCACCTTAAAAAATATAACTGTGCTGTGAAAGGTTTCTAATAAAAAAATAAATCTGTGTGTCACAGATTTGTGCTTGCATACAGCATCATATCAATACTTGATGTTACATAGGGTGTAAATGAGTAATACTGTTTATCCCCGGGGTAAAATTACTGATGATAACAAGAAGCTTTGCAGCCAGCAGTAAATCACCAACCTTTGTCCTCGTTATCAAACAAGCCCAATCTTTGTGTTATCTCACTATAAGTTTTGCAGATAGTCAATGTCCTGTAAAAGCTCTAGCTCTGTTTTTTTTTTTTAGTACAAGAGACTCTCTTATGTTATGTTAGAACAACATCGGTGATGAAAGTCACACTTTACAGTTCAAGGCAGCATTTGTTTACGCCCAAAGACAAGGCACGAACTGAAAGTAAACACTGAGCCACAGATAGTCGGAGGGTTAAAGAGCACCAAGCAGAGCAGGTTGTGTCAGCAGCAGCAGTCTTCAGGCTCCACAATCCCTATCTCCATTTTTACCTCTAAAAGATTCAGTGAGCACCTGTCAGCACTCGTCTGGATTTATCTCTGTCAATCAGTAACCTCTGTTTTTTCTATATAAATAAATTCAGTGGAGCCACAATTTGGAGGACACTGTAGATGTTCACTGCTTTTCTGCTTTAGTGAAAGTGTTTGGACCAAAGGAAGATCGCAGCACATGTACGAACATAGTTCAGTGTGTACACGCTGGTGTTGTTTGTCTCATTGGTTGAGGTGTTTCGCTTTAACCAAAAAATAGTAAAGCTCAGGAAGTACTTGCCTCAGAAATAATTCCTCGATGTAAATGCCAAAGAATTTGGGGAGATGTCATTTGTCTAAAACATTTGTCTAACACAAGTGACTTTGGTCTTTTGCAGCATTGCAACAATAATGATTCTGTAATGGAAATCACCGCATGAGCTTAGGAACACATTTTATTACTGCAGCCAAGTTAGAGATGCAAACTGGAACCATTTAATAGAGAAACCTCAGAAGCCAGCGTAAATCAGGTATTATTTTCTCCTTCATATATCACATTAAATTCTTGTTTCTCTTGGAGAGAGATGGTTTGCTGTGCATGCTGAAGGACTCCTGTTGAGGACAATCCTTGCCCACAGTCCATGTCTACATGTAAGAGCTGAAAAATTTCAGCACCCAGTTTTCTGTTTATAATTTAAATGATTACAGCACATAAACAGCAATTAAAAGTCTCTTTTTTTTTCCCCCAATAAACTTTATTTCACGTGGTTAAGAAAGAGCAAAGGAAAACCTCAGAATCATAAGCTTTTACCAAGAGGACAAAAATGCAGGAGAATGACAGAAAGCCGACTTAAACACACAAAAATGTTGCACAGATTCAAGTCCTGACAGCTTTTACTATTATCACTATTTTCATTTCCTGTAAACACAAGAATAATTTTTATTTACATTTACAAAAAAAGTTGAAGGATTATATGCAGCAATCTTTCTCATTCCCAACCAAATGTAATTTTTCTAAAGTCCATCCATCCTTTCCCACTTATCTGGGTCTGGGTCCAAGTGGACACTGAGGGATTCCCAAGCAGATGATAGCATGTTCTGCATTGTCTTTGCTTTGAGCTCTTCTGTCTCACCCTGTATATAAAGACCAAAATTCAAGACAGTGTTATATTAAAAATATATATTCTGTACAACCAAGATGTAAAATATGACCAAAGTGAGAAGAATGACAGCTGTGGTGGCGCTCAGGTCAGCACTGGGGCTTTCTTTGTGGAGTTTGCATGTTCTCCCTGTCCAAAGACACGCATGTTATGTTCTGATTGAGGCAGTTAGTGACTAACCTGTCTACTATGAATGAATGAATAAAGTTTTTTTAAGTATATAGCTCAAAAGCGACATATTCTGTTGTCAATTATTCCTAGTTTTTTTTTTTTTTTTAATTTTATTTAAGTGTAGTTAGTTTTATAATTTCACAGTGTCATTATGTTTTAACGTTTAATTTGTGCTGTCTGAAGGGTCTCCGCTGGGGTTTAGTCCCGGTGATAAGGTTGTTTAATGACCGCTTGCTGTCCGTGGCAGCTGGTGACGCGTCACATGGAGCGGAAGAGGAAGCGGGAGGAGAAACAGAGAGAGGCCGACGTCCTGTTGGTAGTTAGCCGCCGCTGCTCTCGGGATTTTTTTTTTTTTTCACGGCTATGATTGACAGAGGCAGCAGAGGTTTACACGGGCATGTCAGCACACTTGCTCGTTTGTTATCGTAACAGAAAGACGTGCAGCATGGCGACTGAAGCCGGAGCCCAGAGCTGTCGCCAGAGGAGGAGACGGAGAGCAGCCTGCGTGGGGCTCCTGAGGATCTTATTTATTGCTTTTATTCACACGACGCGGGCGAATAAACAAGGTTTGGAACTTAGCATTAGCAGGAGCTAACTTCCGCAGACATCTCACCAAGTGTGTGCTGTGGTTAGCGCTACCTTTGCGGGCCAACTTTGCCCCAGCTCGCTGCTAACAGCGACCCAGCAGTGCTGAATTATTATTAAACGCTAACAGGGAGGAGGCTGTGTTTAAACTGACAAAGAACTGCCGTTAGTTAGCCAAATGTATTTGGCCTTACTGTGGACGTTAGCTTCGTCTGTAGCATGTTGTCATGTTGTCATTCTTTCCTTATATGGCTTAGTTGGGCTAATAATTTACCTGTGAGATATGACAGGGTTTACAGCCTCGGCAAGCCCTGGAGCTGGCTTAGAGGAGCCTCTGGGTGAGCTTGAAGCACAGACAGAGGGGAGTTATAGGGGACAAGCTGCCCAGCAGTACTTCCTCATACCGGGCGCAGTGAGGAAAAGTGTGGACGGATTGTTTGATTGGGCTCCAACCGCTTGTTATCGAGCTTCTGATCGTGTCAGGTCACTGTGACTGGCACACAGCTGTCATCCGGGGCCAAGGTGGTCCGAGCCAGCCCCGAAACGTGCCTGTGAATTAGTCCACACGAACCTGGACCTCACAAGAAGTGCACTCAGGTGATTGCGTTAGTTGTTGAGCAACTCTCAGAGCAGAGGTGTCAGACCCACAGTGGTTCATGGACCAAGCAACAAAAAAACATTGCGTAATGTTAATATACTGGCTTTATGAAAAACATTCTCCGAGAAAACCAAGAGCCCGAAGGAAAGACACCACTTCTTTTAAAAACTGGCGGATGCTTGTTAGATTATTATTTCTGTAGTGCATGGGTGATGTATTGAGAAAACAGGTGTAAAAAGCACACAGGGACAGTTTGAGCTTTGTATCTCTGTCCAAATTCACGAGTCATCCTCTGTATATTACAGTATATTGCACTCTTTATAAATAAATAATACAAGTACTTAATGTCTTTGTAATTCAATCAGCTCATCTAGGTCTAGAAATCTAGAAATACTAAAAGTTTTCCCGTGTGAAACATTTTACAGATAATTTGTGTTGCTGTTTGGCTTATTCAAAGACTCCACTTCAGTTTTCACACTCTTCAAAGCCGTCTGGTCGGCACTGGATTTAGGCTCCCCCTATAACAACATTATTTTGGTTAAAAGGATTCAGAGTCACAGTACTGCATTAGAGTATAACTCACAAATATAACTCACATTATTTTAGTTGATATTGTGTTTTTGATTTGTGACAAAAAAAAATCTGGGGAATAATGGATTTGTTAACCCTAAAAATTGATCCAACAAGTTGTAGTTCAACTTGAAATGAATTTCTATAAAAACCAAAGTGTGTGAAGTTAATTAAAAATGTGGGCGTTTAATTAACTAACACTTTATTTATTTATTTTTTGCTGCCTGAAATGTTCCTATAGATCTGTGATAATCCCACCTCCAGTACTGCACTTGAATGAATTCATGAGTTATTTAGCCGCTCTTAGCGTCTGACTTCTTCTTGTCATGCTTTTTCACCAACAGTGCAAACTGAGTCAGCTGATTAAATTTAGGCTGTTCACATATCAGAGGTTCGCTACAACACTATTGTGGTCAAACTGACTCACGATCACATTTTTTAAATTGGAGTAAGCCTGCTCGATCGTGACACAAATGATAATCTCAGTTATTTTTGGTAGATATTGTAATCTAATTTTTTTTTGTTATGATTATTCATTAACTTGATAAGCGTCGTGCATTTTTTACTAAGGTTTTCCTCAAACTTTAAACACAGTTCAACAGAAGAAGAAGAAGAGGAAAAACGGAGGGTGGTGACGGGCTCAGGCTCATCCAGCTGGGAGTTAGATCCTGTACGGGATTCGAAGACTAGGAGTGAACCAGAGACAAAGGCGACCATTTCAATAATCCTCACAGAGGAAATGTTGAGTTTTACTTCCTCTGCATCAACCTTGTTGACTGAACGCTCTCTTTTATTCAGCTAAACTCAACAGTGAGTTTGCAATTTTAGGGAGGGGAAAAAAGGGTGTGATTGATTTATAACATGAGCAAAAGTGAGAGCGTTGCATCAAAAACAAACTCCATGATGTAATAATTTTACCATTTAATAATAATGTATACTTTATTGATCCCCGTGGGGAAATTCCTCTCTGCATTTAACCCATTCACTCAGTGAAGCAGTGGGCTGCCATTGGGCGCCCGGGGAGCAGCGTGTAGGGACGGTACCTTGCTCAGGGGTACCTCAGGGTAGCCGTTCAGGGGAATCGAACCCCTGACCTTCCGATCACGGGGCCAACACTTTACCTACTGAGCTATCCCCCCAGGAACTTGAACTCTGGGGGTAAACTTTACCCCGGTCCTTGCAATAGCTTCTGGAAATTGAGTCACCTGCTCAATCAGGTGAGCTACAATGTCACCTTGAGAAATGATTTTCTTTCCTCTGGAATAATGCTGGCTTCACAGAACCAGGGATAGAAATGCATTTTGTTGAAAAGTTTGAGTAACTGCTGTCTTCACGGCAGTGTTTTTCACCAGCCTCACCATCCATGAGGCTGAATAGGCTGTTTTGGTGTGGATGGATCTAATCCTAACCCTTTGTTCACCTTAGCTGGAGCTGCACTAAACAGCGGCGAGTTTGAGCTCGTAGGGCGAGAGAAAACGGACACGATTGATTAATAACACAAGAAAAACAACGAGAGCTTCGTAGCTAAAGTTAAACGCTAAGAAGGTATCTTTCTATCGTGACTGTTTTAAGTAAGAAATTTGAGAGAAAAAAAATACTTGATGAGAAAGACTCAAACTCACAGCTGCTCGTTTTGATGTCCTCTTATCGTACTGATCTACTCGATCCAGACACTATTCTGTCTGTAATCTGGAGGTGGTGAGGCAGTGGCTGTGACAGACACGTTAATGTCACTGTGCAGCAAATGAGACAGAATTTGCATGTAGATTTACATAAATGGCTCAGAAGTGTTGTGTATATTTAAAAAAAACAACAACAAAAAAACGGGCGTCCTCTTTGTGGACACATCATGTCTGCCTGCGATGCACTTTTCACTCTCGTACCAGTTTTACTGCTTGTTTCTCTGGGTGTCCATTCTGAGAGGATTTCAAGATGTCCTGACAAACTCGTAAGCTTAGGACGCCGAGAACTAAAGCGGTGGAGTTTCATGTAAAAATCTGATGCCATGGAGTCTTTCATCTCTACCAATGCCACATCATCCTCGTGGACCACAGACTGGTGACACTGTATAATGAAACACCCACAGAGGTGTTGTCGGTGCTATTCCTGCCAGTCAAATGGCGACATCCACACATTTTTCAAGCCACTGTAAAGACATATAATTTTAACAGACAGTGAGCACGGCATACTGAGCTGGAGTTGGTGTTACTCTGCTGTAGAGATGGGATCGAGCTGAACTTTTTTTTTAGGTCTTAAAGGGTGCAGGACCTCTGACGAGTGATTCAGTTTAATTTTGTGCAGACTTGTATTCAGAGCTTTAGACTTTTATTATTTTTAAGCTTTGTTTTAGTGATGTACAGCAGGAAGTTTAGCTTTTTCACACCTCTACTCAGCCTGCCGTTGGCTCTGTCTCATCAACTCAGTGAAGTTGTGAAATGTTTCTTAACTGCTTAGATCCCCTGATTCTGCTAAGATATTTGAATTTAAAACATACATTGTAGCCTGCAGGATGTTATTAAATGTAGCGGTTAGTTTACCGCAGCAATTACGCTCGCCGACAGTGAGCTGTGAACACAATCAGAAAAAGGTCAATCTTGCAGCACTACTTGTGAGATCTGTTGAGTTTAAGGCAAAATTTAAAGCTCTGCAGATGATGGAAGCGACATCCGGCCTTTTAAAATCATGTCGATAATGGTGGTTACTGAGGATTCACTTCACTTATCGCACCCTGGCATTTATATAACACCCTGAAATACACGTGCAGAGTTGCGCTGTGTTCACAGCAGTGGTTGAGACCTGGGTTATGCTCAGGTTTTGCTCCCGCGGTTGCGTCTGTTTGCATGTGTATTTTTATTTTTTTATGCTCTACAGAGAGCCTTTGGAGAAAAATGCTCTGGTGCAGTCCAGCTGCACATCGCTCGACGTGAGTGGCGCTGTGCATCGTTCAAATGCTGATTGGTTGATAAATGTGCCGGAACAGAGATGAGACCAACAGTGAAAAAACCATCAAAGAAAACAAAAACAAAACCGGTGGCTGCAGTGGACATGTCATTGTTTTTAACGCTCAGTTTCACTTCAGCTCTTTAAATGTTAGAACTTTGCTCTCTCCGTGGCTGGCTAACGGGCAGCAGGAAGAACACAAGCAGGAATGGTTCACACACTGGTTGTACCACCTTAGCTAGAGACTGGGGGGGACACATGGCTGTTCCCTCTCTAAACTCTTAATTCAGATGTTTTGTATTTTTTGATTTGTTTTGTTTCCTTTTTGTTTTTCTACAATTTCTTTTAAATATATTTAATGAAGGTTTTCAAATTTCAGAGCTGAAAAACCCATTTAAACTCTGTTAAAAAACTGTAACCAGATCAGTTTCACACCCACTCAAAATGGATATCAAGCCAAAATCCGGTTTTGATCTGATCTGTTAGCTGATGAGTCACTGGAGAAAACTTCAAAAAGTACATTTTCAATAAACATCGAAGGCTCATATCACCTTGTGTGATAGGTGGCTCCTCACAACAAGTTGGAGCATATGAAAGAGCTCCTTTTCTGCTAGATTTGAGAGCTGGGATTCCTTCTGGTGAAAGTAGCTTTGGATTAGATCCTTCTTTCACCGCACGTGGAGCAGAAAAGGAGCACAGATCTGAAGGCTGAACTTTCTCTTGTCTCTAGTTCAGTACACAAGATAAAGTTCACGGAGGAAGTTTATCTTATTATCTAGTGGTAATATTATCTACAGCAGGGAAGGAATGACTGACTCGTTTATGGGGAGCCACTATCAGAAAGGTTTATTCAATGATATTGTGAACTTTGTTTTTATTTTGCTAAATTCGACAGTAATCAGCAGCTGCTGCCATCTCCAGTCCTTAAATCGGTCTGTACCTTTTCAGGGATTTCAAAAAGGTGCGTTGCCATGCAAATGAAGCGTTTGGTTTGGTTTTGGTAACCCAATCAGCAGCTCACACACATCAGTGTGCTATGATTTTATTTATTGAACATTTAACCCTTTCAGCTTTCTTTTATGTAGTGTAAAAATGTGTTTCTCTGGTGATGAAGATACTCATCTTCCTATTTTTCTCTTTGCAGCATTCATTCAGTCAGACACAATACTAGAAGTTCTACATTTTGGCGAGGGCAGCCTTTTACAGGTAAGGCCATTAAAATGGTATCGTAACAGACCTTCACAGAGCAAGAAGAGGCTAAAGCCCTGCTCAGCTACCAAATTAACCCCCTGATTATTGATATTGTGATTAATTCTTACTGTGTGTTTGTGTTGTGCTTGCAGGGAGAGTCTGACATCGATTTTAGTTTATATCATCAACAAAGGTATGAGAAATCCTCCCTTTTTTTTATACCAGCTTGAATGAATAAAAATGTTGTATTTATATATTTAAACAGTGTTCTTCTACATTAACTTGCCTGGACAACAAGCAAACACAAAGTGTATGTGTTAAAGCAAAACAAGTTTTACTGCTTCAATGTGGCTGCTGTGACAGCATGTCAAGGTTATTTAAGGAAGTAAAATTGAGGAAAAAAGGGCAAATTTATGAAAAAAGTTGTTTTCCAACTTGAAAGCATTTCTTTCTTAAAAATCTGCAATTTTTTTGTCTTCTTTCTTAAGATTACAGTCATATATTTGCTCTAAATAAACTAGGAAAATGTTCTCATTTTTTTTTTTCCTCCTTCTTATTCGAGAAAATTCAGATTTTACTTTCATGCATCCCTTCAGTGGCTCTATTGTGTCATGTAGTAAAGTCATTTACTAACCAGAGATGAAGTGTAAGCATCTTCACAAGCTGATGGAGTTGACCACACCTTGAAGCGATGCAGATAATTTTTTTTAACGTGTGATGATCCACAAATATCCGTGCCATTGATTATCAAAGAAACCTCTCTGTCTGTGTCACCCTGAGCACTTTTTTGTCCACATGTTCTATGATGAGTCGAGTCTAGCAGAGCAAACCACAGTGACATCGGTTTTCTAGCCTGCAGCAGCTGTTAGACGCAGGCAGGATTCTTTCATGGAGTTGAATGTGACTGAAGTGTTTTTTGAGGAAGTTGTTTGCCTCAGGCTCTTTTTATCCCAGCTTTGGCACAACAACAGGCAGAAGTGCTCAAACAAGTAAGGACTGTTTCATTACAGGAAGTGTGTAAAAAGTCAGTTGGTTGCATCATGTTCCTGTATAGCGGTCCTGAAGCATCACAGAGGGCTCGCATACCTTTTACATGGATGTTTTATCAGGGTCCAGCATACAGCTCAGACAGCATGTGAACCATAAAAAGGTTATCTTTAGGGGCATGGCATGACCACTCCCCAGACAGTTATGTTTGAGGTTGGTGTGTTTGAGTGTGTGTGTGTTCCAGTCCTTTTTAGATGTTAAACTTCCCATTTTTTCCTAATTTTATGTGTTTGTATGTGGTGTTTCAAACTGGTCTGTCCGTGATATGAATTTGTCAGATAACCTTTGTACTGGTGAACAAACAGCTACAGCGGTGTTGTATTTTTGGTGTGGAGGTGGTAGAGAAAATGCAGAGGCAGGGAGGTAAGAAACAAAAGGAGCCTTTATTCAGTAAAGGCAAAAAACTGACTTAGTCGGAGAAAATAAAAAAAATTAAAAAAGGGGAAACCCAACAACAGAACACGAGGAAACATAAGGGAGGGAATCCAGCAAAAAAAAGGAAGTAAAACGGGAATGAGACACCGGTGAGACTGAGCTTACCAAAGTAAAACAGGAAGTAACCAAAAGATAAACAACTAGTACTAAAACACCAACCAACACTAATCAGGGAACACAGAAGTCACGGGAAATGAAACACAAACTGAAAACAGAAAGCGGCACAAAAGAACTACAGAATGCCACAGGTCTGCTGTAGTAAGCGGGAGTAGATGCTCATTGAGGTACCCTCAGCTTTGACTCTGGATTTTCACTGTTGTGAATGTGGTTCACTTCTTACTGGTGTAAATAACCACGGTAACTTGTCCTGGACCCCTCCTCTGCTCTAGAGCAGCTTGTGTTTGAGAGAAGAGATCAACAGGTACCTACTGACCAGTCAGAACACCACTTCTTTCATGCGAACGTGCTTATCGCCAGATTAGGAAACCCTGTGTTGACTTATGCAGTTGATAACCACCTTTATGTGACCGCTTAGCGAGATTAGCCACTGTTAGAGTAAGCGAAGCCAGGTGACGGAAAGATGATGGATTGGTTGATCACAACCAAGCCCCTGGCAGCCTCTTAATGTCTGTATTTAAGAGCCAGAGAGGATATTATTTATTATTTAGTTGTGCTTAATTTGTTTTATTATGATGGCCATGCTGATGTTAACTTGTCACCTCACATATGGAGATCTGTGGCCAGCAGGCCCAGTCCTAACTGTGACAACCTCAGGCTGCTCCAGTTACACACCGACATTCAGCACATTAGCTCTGAGCCCAGTAACAGGATTTACAGCCAAGACCCATTTGACTCCTTAATGTCACGAAATTTTTGTCAGTAGTTGTTTCATCGATGGCAGAAGCGATGACAGGGCCTTCACACGGTGGATCACTGTGCGCTGTGGGGGATGGAAGCTCATCGTGTCTCCTGTAAGCTCAGATATTGGAGCGCACTGCAGATTCTATTGTCTGCTCCTGTGCACACAGGCTGGGTAGTAAAAAGGTGAAACTGATCTAAGTTGCCAGGTGGTGTCAGAGCAGTTACCTGTGAGAGATTGTTGAAAAATAAAAATGAAACATTTTCAGTTTTATGTGGCGGTTTTTTAAAACGGTGACTTTACATAAATTACCTGCAGTTCAGCAGCGTGCCACGTCTGCATTGCTGATGAAATTTTCTTTTCATGCGATTTGCATAAAGGCCAAAAAGACGAGTTGCCTGTATTTAGGGACAGCCCTCTCTCTTGTTAAGATACACCTGCTGTCAAACAGGTTTGGCGAGCTGCGCGACGGGGGCAGTTTCACCCGATTCTCAAAAGTAGTTGTCATTGTAAGGGGAGTGATACACACCAAGGGTGACACAAAGAGAGAGGTTGTTTTTTTTTCTTTTTCCTGTCCTGTGAATCTTTAGATTTTCATGGAGACTTTACATATGGAAATCATGCTCTGCCGATGGGAGTGGTCACACTGCTGGTTAACGCACTCACAAAAAAAGGCTGAAGACTGACCGTGATGATTGCGCTCATGCTTTTGGCCTCTCAGTTGTTTGCACACCAACATGGAGGCTGTTTTTCCTATTTTGATTTTTCTGCTGCTGTCACACCTTCCTGTCTCTCGCAGCACGTCCACGCACCGTGGGAACTGTCGACCTATACGGTTTGAACCTCCAATGTTGGATTTTCACGAACAGTGAGTCTCTTATTCTTACCTGAACTTTCTCTTTGGAGTGGTGTGATTTACGCTTTGATTTTTCACATGGTTTATTTGGTCCTGTTTGAACTTGCACATGGGTGATTATTGGATCAGGCTTCAATTTGCCTTCCAGCAATTTTTAAAAGATAAAACCAGTATCGTGCCAAAGTCTTTTTTGCAATTTAGCACATCCTTCACTAAAAAGTTAGTCCCCACCAGGCTGTGGCAGGTTTGATTAACGTCACATTTACATATTTGCGGAGTTTACGGAGTTGAAATATGATCATAGTTCAAGGAAATTCGCTTAACTCTCCCTCAGGTAACCAAACTATTTTATCACTCAGTTATGTTTTATACAGAAACATAGTTTTTTTAACTCCCGAGATCGAGACATCTGCCACAGGAAATGCCACGACTCACTTCAAAACATCCTAATGTAGTCCATAGAGAAACGTACAATCAAAAAAGCTCAAGTATAATTAAACATGCATATCAAAGGTTGTAGGAGAAGTTGATTGACAAATTCATGGTAAACTTGTTTTTACATTTTACAAAAAACAAAACAAAACCCCAAACTATAACCGTACATGAAAATATACAGCTGACCCCATTCAGTCGTTTGAAAGATTAAAAGACCGGTTTCTTCTTCTTCTCCTCTGTTTTAAAAAAAAAAAGTTTAATAAATATACTGTTTGTTCCTGTGGGACTGAGAGTAAACATGTTTAATAACTGTGATCACAATATTAACCAGTATTAATCGTACTCATACAGCTCTTAGGTACTTAGTCGTTCTGCACTGCACTTCCACTCAGAGTGCACCTGCATGTCAACAATAAATTCTAGGAAGTATTTTAGCAATCTGTGGAATTCATTTAACAAACCACATGTGCTTTAACTCTTTAACCAAGCTTCACCTACACAGGACTGATTGGGTCTCATTCCAGTCTGGCACACCCACCCAGTGTGGCTGAGTTTTACATGACCAGGGTGCAGGTTCAGGAGCGCTCAGAGGAGCGGGGGTCACTCGCACTCAGACGCCCAGCTGTCTCGGCCTGTCCTCGCCTGTCCTACTTTCTTAATAAACAAACCGCTTATCAGCTGTGAATGTTTTAAGGGCATGAAAATTAAAGCTTAAGAGTTTGTCACCGTGCTTGTGATGATGGTGGCTCAACTTCAGAATTATGACTTTTTAAAATGTATTTATTACACTTTTTGTGTAAAAGAGCATTCAGGGAATTGTTTCAGATTTAACCAGCAGACAAAATATTTGTAGCAGAATTTAGAAACTAACTTCCCTCAATTTTATTTCACTCAGTAACGAGAATCGTAAACACGCGGAGTTTCATGTATCTGCGAGCTGATTTTCATACCATACTGATATAACAGAAACCGCAGGTTCACTCTGAGGCAGGAAATCAAAGAGTTTATGATGAGCTTGGGGTGTTGGGTTAACAATGCAGAGATAGTCACTCTTTTGAATGTCAAATCCTGTCCCCACAGGAAAGTTACAGCTGTGGGTTAATGTACAAAAATCTCTGTGAAGTATCCGTTAACGTAAGACAGTCTAAGCCGGTTGGTTCCCCGAGCTCTTAAACCTTTATGTTTATAGGTGCTGCTCGGTTTCTTCTTTGAATGCGTCATGGTGGATGCTCATATTAAACTTGGCCAAGGTTTCAAACATTAGGGTCAGCGTATGTGCTTCAAATTTTCCTGTCTTGGATCTGTTTGATCTGTATTATCTCAGTGAGAAGGGATACCCCTAATATGCTCATCTCAGGCACTGTATATGAGGGGCAGCCAATCAGAAGAAAGTTGGCTTAAATAACGGTTTTGTTTACACAGAGGATGAACTGAGGGACTGACCCGAAGCCCAGGATGATGCAAAAACAATTAATTGTGCTGTGAATCATGCAAAGCTATTGTAATACAGTCCAAGAATATAAAAATGGAAAGCTGGAGATGAGAGTTATGGCTCCACTTTACATATATTGTTATATACTCTAACCAAGCCTTTTCTTCTCTCTTTCAGGCCCGTTGGAATGCCAAAAATGGAAAAAGTTTATTTACATAACCCTAGCTCAGAAGAAATTAGTTTGATATCAATATCAGCAACAACAGCGCATTTTCACGCATCCTTTTTCCAGAATAGGGTAAGTAGCTGTCACTTTAAAACCTTTGAAACCACATTAATTTCGTGCGTGCGTGCGTGCGCGTGTGTGTGTGTGTGTGTAAGCAAGATGATCACTTTTAATCTTGAAAATGAATTCAGTGTAGTGACTTTGTGTTTATCAGTATTATCATTTTGTGTCTTCATACACATGAGTCAAACTGTGCATGGATGAATGGTAGTGCAGAGTAAACACACAGGAGAGAGGATAAACCTGTGACTCTCATGAAGTGTCTTTTCTGATTTGTTGTTACTGGTAATGTGATGCTCTGCAACATACAGAACCACTGAGGAGTTTTTAATGTGTTTATTTTTGTCTTTTTTTTAATTGTAGAATCAGAATTAAAGCCATCAAACGTATTCATTGACACATCAAATTATATAAGCAAAGCAAAATAACAATTATGTGTTATGTGCTCAATCCCAAAACGGTTTGGGATGTGACTCATCCCAAACCAGATGCCGTGACTTTGTTCCCACACTGAGTGGAAAAATCCATTTGAAATTCCATCATCACTAAAATGTATTTCATGCAAAAGTCAAGAACAAAGAGAATGATTTAGCTTTTGCAGGAACTTTTTAAAGAAAATTTTGAATGATCACTACTTCATGAAACATGAATTTCTGCTTTTAGGACATTTAGCCTTTAAGTGTTGTTCTATTACAACTAGGGAAAAAAATAAGGGAGAGAAACCAACCTACAGGGAAAATATGGGAGAAGAGCAAGGTGTTGCTGAAGATGATTTTTATGAACTATTCATAAAGTTAGTCTTGGATTTGATCATGTGCTCAGACATAGTTTAGTAAAGTGTGGAAAAATGATCACTGTGCCCTCAAAGAGCCTGCTGGGAAAACAAAAGGTTGTTTTTGTGGATTCTTGTCTGCACAGAGAGAAAGATTATGGGATTTTGATCAATGCAGTGGCTACCAACAAGAAGGGAAACCATGGGGTTGCTGCAAATAACAAGGATCACAAAAAAAAGAAAATGCCAAAGATCAAGAAATCAAAGAAAATCACAAACAGTGTCTGCAGTGGCAAAGTTGTGTTTTTGTTGTTTTAAACTCCACTATTAGGTCCTTTGTACCTTATGACTTCTTCTTCACTGCAGGACTTAAGCTGAATGCAGGTTGTTATACATGTTTTTGTGATTTCCCCTTTATGATAGTGGACACAAACAACTCTGCGTGGCCTGTGTTTCCCTGTATTCACACCATAGCCTGCGCCAACATGATCAGAAATCTGAAAACTTCCAGCACCAGAAAGCTTTTCCCTCACAGATTGTTTGTATGCAGGATCTGGTCATAGAGTTTAGTTCGGAGTCTCTTCCCAACAGTTGATGCTGCTTGAAGAAATGTGGATGTGGCCTATAATATGAGGGGCTATGATTTGGTTATTTCTCGGGGAAGGAAGTGTAATGAAGTTATTCTCTCCAGCAGTGGGAATTTTTGGTTTTCCTTTACCAGGCGGCCTAAGAGCTGGTTTCATCACAGCATCTGAATCTAAAGGTCTGGGACTGTCTGCCCAACTTATCTTATTATACTTCACACATCTTCGACTACGCTCAGGTCTGCTTGGGTACAAGTGATGTTATTTGTCATTAGTGAGCATGAGGGCCCATGCGGACCTCCATGTGACTGCCTGGCTTTTGTGACTGTGGATTCTGCCGAGAATTTATATTACAGTGCAACAATTATGCATGCCCCCCGGGGCTCCCCATGATGGTGGACTTCAGACAGAAACAGGAATGACTGCTCGGCCTTTGGGTCTCCAGTTGTCCATGTCTGTCCCCACAACGGAGTATAATCAAGGCTTCAGGGTAATGATGGTCTTTACTGCAGTACTTGAATTGCACTGATTGCTGTTGCAAAGATGTAGAAATGATGCCTTTACTGACTTCAAGGTGCAGAGAGCATAAAGCCCAAAGATGTTAAAGCTCACATTTGTAGTATGTTGTTATTTGACTGGGTTGGCTGGTGGCTTTGTGTGACTCATCATCAAACATTTTCCAGATATTTAAAATATGATTGGTATAGAGTTGAAAAAAAATAAAATACAAAACACAACCGATTAAAAATATTTCCGGCATGCATATCCACCAATGGGACAGTAAGAATGAGCTGAATAGAATAAAAGAATTAAATAATTTTTTTGAAAAGCAAATGGGGTTTTTTAATTGAGTGAAAAAATTAAATGCCAAGTAAATCAATGTAATAAATGAAAATAATACTACTAATAAAAGATAAGAAATTATTATTATTATTTTTTTTTATATGTAGAAAATTTAAACCACATATCTTTCTGTGCGTATATACGTATTTTTGGTTGTTTTGTATTTTTCCTGCTCTGTCCCTGTCCTGTTTAAAGTGTGTTTGTAATGTTTTATGATGACTACAAGTCTAAATGTGTTGGGCACGTGCTGCTGGAGCTTTAACCTTTCATAGATGTCATCGAGGCAAACGGGACACTTTTGACTTGTTTACATTTTTTTTCTGAATCTGCTTTTGTCATTTGGTAGTTTTTATGTATTTAGGTGTTTAGAAAATAGTTTAAAAAAGAAAGAATAGCTCATGAATAAGGTGTGTGCATCATGTGTACGTGCTTTTTGAATGCTTTTCTGTGCTGCATGAGAGTCCTCCCTTTATATGAGAAACCTGTTCTGTGGCTTCACAATAGGCAGTTTGTGTCTTAGTGGCTGAGACGCTGTCAAGGTGTTGCCAGTGAATCATCTTCTAGAACAAGGTGTTTGTGGTGGCAACAGCCTATACAGGTGTGCAGCACGGGGATCTGAGTCAGGTCTTTTTGTTCACAATTCTTCGAATTGGTGAATGCACAAATTTTTAGGAATCTTATCTGTCGTGGAGTGAGGCCTTGCTGAGATAAATGTGCTTGGATTTTTTTTTTATCATCTTGCATAATAACCTGAGGAAATATTTCCAGAGAGTACAAAAGTATGTTTGAGCAGTCAGCAGGAAGATCAAAGTCCTTTTAATAGCTGCATTTAAATGAAAGTACAACTTGAGAGTCGAACACACCGAGTCGCTCAGTGGGACTGAAGCCGGTGCAGATTTTAAGGCGACGTTAAGGCTTGTTTGAATAGGCTTACTGATTCCAGGCCAGACAGGTTCACACCTCCAGGGAGATTTTTTTTATTAACCATCAGAGAATTAGGCAGAATTAGGTAACCAGACAAATATGAGAGCTCACATTTCAGTGCATTCCATCCCCTCCCATTCAGCCAGACTTTTCCACTCACCCTTATTCATGCAGGCCAGTCATAACTGTTTATGCAACGTGGCAGTTCTTCAACAATCACGGCCTTCTTTGCTGTTTCCCGTTCGGCTCCAGGTCACACATGTCATTGCTCTGATCGGTTAAAGATGTGTGTAAAATGGATTTGAACTCATTGATGCAACTCATTTTAAAAAATCAGAAGCTGATTCATATTTGTAGCTTTCTCGTGGTGTCCGGTAATCAGGAACAAGTTTGGGTTTTTTGTTTTGTTTTTTCTGTAGGAAAAGTGTCGCATTTTGAACATATTTACTAAATGGGGCAAGTTGGTGTGAGCTTGCAACCGCAGAAATGTGCCGATGGGAGTGAAGGATTCTGCAGAGACCGAAGACGCAGCTCAATTTATTTGAATAACAAAGCACACATCAGCAGGTCGGAGATGAGCAGGTCTCATGAGATGGCGACAAATGTACAAACCAGAATAGTACAGCGTAAACTTTATGCTTTATGTTTCCCTCCAGAAACGGCATGTGAACTGAGATCAGTGAGTCTTTACATTTTTGAGATAAAAGCAAACTCTTCTGTTAGAACTTGTTGGGAACTGTGTGCTATTAAACGTGAAATCTGACAGCTCAGGAGGACAACTGCACTGTTACAAACTTCACACGAGCTTGGATGCAGTTAGCCTGTATGTGCTGCTGTAGCAGATATGTTTGGGGACCATAATCCCCTGAGATCCCTCCTCTGGTCATATGCTCTAGTTCCACATGTGCTTTGAATCTTAGATATAGTTGTACTGACAAGAGACTTGAGACTTGCCAGCAGGTCCCGACCTCATGAGTCTCTGCTTTAAAGTATGCGGTAATATTTTCTACCTGTGCCTTTATCACTTGAATATATTGTAGAGGACATTTTTTCAAAATCCTATATTTCGTCAACCTCACTTTTATGTTTTCTTAGTAATGTCTCTTTGAAAGTGGCAAAGAGCAAGTTACAGTTTAAAAAAAATGAACAGAGCATCATATTATTATTTATTTGTTTTGAGGAAATGGACAAATTGTTAGTCAGGCGATCAACACCAAATATTTGTTACTGTCCTTCGTTGCATGTGAATGGATACCTTTGGATTTTGGACTCAAACTGTTACAGGGTTTCTTGCCCCTGACATGTGGTTTTTGTTCTGTTTTTCCTCCTCACATCCTACTAACATTAGGTTAGTGTTATATTAGCTTATTTTTTTTTACACACAGAGAAACCAGAAAAAGGTTTGTAGACTGAAAAGACGAACCGGGTAATGTCCTAATCTGTTCATCTGGTATCCCTTCACGGCCATATGCCACTACACAATCAGCTTTTTCCCTTTTGCACAATGTTCATAGATTTTTGTGCACAAAAAGCTTTAAATTGTTAAGTCTGCTTAATTCCTGTTTGTTGACGGTTCGGAGTTAAAAACTTGATCACATAATAAACGAATAGCGCACATCTTAAAGTGCACGTTTTGGAATAATCTCTGATCAGTCTTTTATTATTTAACCTATTACGTATCATCTAACACCACCTTTTTAACATTTGACCTCCGACAGCAGGAGATTCTGCTTTGGCTGCAGTCTGCAGCACACTTACCTACACAATTTTGAGCATATTTGAGAATGATTTTAGTATACAAACATAGATAATTTATTCCTCTTTTTTAAAGGCAGCTCATGTTGTGGATTACTCATGTTGTTATAAATGCAGCAGGACGTTTTCAGTGGAATCTGCCTCAGAAATCCCCCTGAGCAATCGCCCACTGAAAACACCGTCACCACCAAAATGCTAAAGTTACCATGGAGCTGTGATGTTTTCATAGCACTGGACCTTTTTACGATCAGGTGGTGTGGAAGTGGGCGTTGATATCTGTGAGGTTAGAAGTTTGTTGGTCAGTGCGTGTGAATAACCTCATGGGATCTGTTTGGGTTCTCTTTTTGGAGAGTTGGTGACGTTATCCTTCAGGGTCAGACTGGCTAGCTACTGAAGCGAAGGGCCACACGATGAACCGCTGAATAGAAACATGACACACAAAGTGCTGAAATATGTTCAAATCCACAAACTCTGGTAGATGTGACACATCTCTAATAAGCTGGTATACAATCGACTTTCAGTCTTTAAATATATTATTTTTTTATACGTTAAAATAAATGCCTGCATCCAATAATTTAGAAAATATTAGAAACAGATCCATATTCATATGAAGTATTTTCTCTTCTGTCCTGACCTGTGTGTAGTCAGAAGAATGTGTGGGGGTTTAGTTTTTCTTTAAGAATGGGCGAGGGGGGGCCTTGTCCCACCATCTTTGCTGCTGTGTAATTCTTTCACAGATTTTTATTCAGGGTTCTTTGATGTCTCTTTATTAATGTCTTATTAATGTCTCTTTGTTCAACAGATAATACCACCAGGAGGGAACACATCATTTGATGTGGTATTTCTTGCTCGAGTAGTTGGGAATGTAGAAAATACATTATTTATTAATACGTCACATCACGGAGTGTTTACATACCAGGTACACATGAAATGACACATTTTTTTCTCTCTCTCTTTCTAGGATTTCATTTTTTAGTGTGAAACATGTGATTAATGTTACGTATCTGTCTTTGAAACTGAAGGTTTTCGGGGTTGGTATACCAAACCCTTACAGACTGCGACCCTTCATTGGGGCCCGAGTCCCAGTAAACAGCAGCTTCTCACCTCTTATAAACATCCACAACCCATACAGTGAACCACTGCAGGTAAGACGGACGCATTTTACCCTTTGTTCATTTTATTTGCACATTTGTTGGTGACTGATTTGGTCTGCTTCTTGTCTTTGCTTCAGGTGGTTGAGATGTACTCCAGTGGTGGGGATTTGCATCTAGAGCTTCCCACAGGCCAACAAGGAGGCACTATAAAATTATGGGTGAGTGCTCCTTTTGATTTTAAAGCTATGGACCTGTTGTGCTTGTTCACATTAAACATGGCCAGTGTTTCCAATAATGAGGTATGCTTTTAGTGATGGGGGAAACCCCACCCACCTGCTGTTCAAGCCAATTAGGCAAAAGTTGTCTTAAAGCGAGAGGAGCTGAAGGATTATTTTGACCTATGAATCATATAGATTAGATTGTAAAATGGGAATGAGGTAGTAGGCAGTCCCACTGACGCTGACCAACCCTCCCCTTCTTCAGGAGATTCCCCCATTTGAGACAAAAGGGGTGATGAGAGCCAGCTTCTCGTCCAGAGACGCGGACAACCACACGGCTTTCATCAGAATCAAAACCAATGCTCCCAATGAGGACCAGTTCATCATCCTCCCCGTAGAGGTGGAGGTCACATCAGGTGTGTTGCTAAACCTTTGTGCAACAGTTCTTTTTAATCATTATTCTCTTGTAACATTCGTGTTTCACTCATTGTTTTCAGCCCCTGGTATATACTCCTCCACGGAGATGCTCGACTTTGGTACACTCAGATCACAAGGTGTGCTTTCCTTAAAGAAACGACATCTTTCAGTCTTTTCTTTTTCTAACTATCCCCTGACTCCTCCCTCTGATCTCTGCCTCCTACTTCTTCGTGTTGCAGATCGTCCAAAGCTGCTGAATCTACACCTTTTAAATTCAGGAACAAAAGACGTTCCAATTACGGTGCGTATCCAAAGCAAAATAAAGCATGAAAACTTAGCACGATTATCTCAACGCCACTAACAATCCATGACGTTATTCGTGCTGCTTTTCAGAGTGTACGTACAACACCGTCAAACGAAGCTGTCACAATAGACTTCAAAGCAGTTACACTCAAAGCTGGAGAGAACAGATATACCAAAGTCGCAAGTATTAGTTTTGATGGTAAGTTGTGTTTTACTTCAGTTATCTTACTTAGCAGGTCAAAAGAAGCTGAACATGTCGCTGTCTCTAACACTGACCTGTAACGTGGTCATTCATAAGATTTCAGCAGAATCCATCTTCTTCCTGAGGAAACTCATGAACATGATGCTTCTTTGGCAGCTTTCTTTATAAAGTTATGTTTCAACTTTGGTACAGAGTTGAATCATAACTTCACCGTCAAGATACAAATCTGTATAAATAAATCAAAAGCTTCAGTTGTTCTCCTTTGACTTAGTAGTTTTTAGAAGTTCCTTCCATTTCCTTCCTTTCTATTGAACAACTTCCTCCTGCAGGCCCTTGGATGTGTTTTGCAGTGTCTTATCAGCTCTTTGAATTTTTTTTTTTTTTTTTTTTTTTTTTTTTTTTTTT
>VUQG01010696.1:4215-36715 GCA_015106755.1 Etia nguti | reverse complement strand
CAAAGACTCCGTATGCTCACTAAAGACAGACGGAGGATGAGGAAAGAGCAGAGATGATCTGTGTGCACGCATTTCTGCTTTCAGGACTTTAGTACTGCTCACTCATTGTGGGCGGGGCTTCATGCAGCTCCACCCGCACACACCCAGAGGGAACAGGGTGGTGTTCAAGGCTAACAGGTGCTTTTATCTGGAGACAGAGCTGCACTTCATTAATGAGCCCGATGTTTGTTTAAAACACTGAAACAAAAAGTGTAATTACATCGAGCAGCCTTGTGACGCGCACGCTGTAGCCCTGCACTCAGCTTTAATAGTAGGATACTTAATCCAGTTCTGCAGGTAGGTCACATGTTTGCATGAGTGTGAACACATGGGCTTGTTTATAAGGCTAAATTATGCTTGTATAGCAACAGCTTTGGAATACAGTTTAAACTAAGTTATCAGAAAGCTTGATCTCAATCTGGCAAACGGTTCATGTGTGCTGTTTGCTTTACAGTTCCATGTTTCTGCTGGTGATCACCACGGCCTACCTGGAGGCTCAGAGCATATGGGAGCCCTTCAAGAGGCGCGTGTCCGTGGAATCCAACTCCACCTTGGAGACGGGGAGACCATTCAATCTCAGGGACATTGTGCAAATTCACACTGATTCAAAGTAAGTGTAAATGCTCAGTGACAACCTGGGCAAAGCCCGATCACGTGGCATAAGTGGGTGTGTTCAAAGGTGCGGGCACATCTGGGTAAAGAGAATTCATTTTTGAGGTGAGAAAGAGGACATAAGAGTGGTGCAGCAAACGCACATTAAAAATGAGCCTTTCAAATGTTTGTGTTCAGAACATTTTTTTAAAGATCAAACAGGATCTGTGTCTAACCTCTAAACGTCTGAATGTGAGGGTGAACGTGATATTATTACTAGTGTCGTCTTTACGCCTAACCACAAAAGGAAGTGGTGCACACTTACCTGCGTGACTCCCACCTGGACACGATGAGCCCGTCCAAGCGTCCTTGGCCAGCTTGTCAGTTCTTTCAGCATGTTGAAGTCATTTATTGTGTGCTGTTCGCACATAGTTCGGATCTCACCAAACCTGGAAACCCACCATCCATCAGCCCCAGCTGTTCATCCCCGGTAGCGTGAAGCTTTTGTGCGTGTGTGTGTGTTTGTTGTCAACTAAGAGCTGCTTTCTTGCAGAGTTGGTAGCTGATGTTAAAATACATTTTTAAACCACGACCATGACTGGCGCCCGAGCATTTCCCAGCAAGCACAGCAATTTGTTAACATCCTTAGCTCTACACATTCATGCATCCGTGTGAGCTCTCCTCATACAGTTATCATTGGAATTTATAGAATTCAAAGATTAATAAGTTCATGTTAATCCCACAGCTCTACGTGCAGTAAGTAATTACTCCAATGAGCATCATTTCTCTGTAATGTTACTTTTCATTCATCCTAAATTTAGACCCGCAGTCCAGATCTGGCCCTTATAATCAGGCGCTCGTTAAACTTCAGGCTTCAGTCATTAAAATGTCCAAACATTTGAAGAAAGTCTCATTTTGTTTGCTACAGGATTGTTTTTGTTGAACACAGATTTGCTCTTTTTTAACTGGATTAAATGCCTCTGATAGGCCGAGAAGATTGCTGATGGCCGTTTGCCTGTGGCTAACCGCTGCGGGCGGTTTTTACCATGTCTGGCACTGAAACGGCTTATTGGCCATTATCACCGACCATTCAGTCGATTTGAATTTTAATGGGAGGCGCACTGAGACGGAGCACAAAGCAAAACTTTATAATGGCGGATAAACTTTTTTATCTCATGCTTGTTCTCAGTACAGGCGAGAATTCAAATTGAGACCAAATAGTTCTACATGCAAATCTCCTCACTCAGCAGCCATCTTTTAAGTGTTCTGGGAGCTTATTTGAGCATTTATTTTAACAAATGATTTAAAAAAATGTGATAATCTATTGACTCAGCAGTTAAACCTCCTAGAAGATTTTGATGATTTTGCCTCAAAATAAGAGTTTGAAAAGCTTTTTTCGCCTGAAAGTTAAGCTTCTGTCACCGTCATTCCTGTTAATGAATTCTCCCAGAAATGTAAATTCAGGATCCTTTCAGTGCTGAGCTGCTCTCTCGAGGAATTCTACAGTGGTATGAAAAACCTTGTCTTATGTCTCTTATTTTCTTGATAATTGATTAGTAGTTCTGTCTGGAAAATGAAAACAAACGTCAGTGAGCAGCGGCTGAGGTGAGATCCTGTGATGGCAGCTCATCATTAAATTCAAACAGTTATAATTCTGTGATGAAAATAAATAAATGATTAAATATGAATCAGATCGTTTCTCAATCCCAGCGGGGAAGTTGCAGTGCAAAGCAAGAGAAATGTATATAGACACACTATAAGATTTAAGAAAAAATCTCTAACACAGTAAAGAGTAGAGCGAGTGCTCAGTGTGTCACTGGATAAGGTGCTTCTCCCTGCAGCGAGCGGGGGCTTCATAGATTTGAACTGCCATGTTCGCCGCTCTTTATCACAGAGACAGTTTAAATGATAAAACTATAAAGATGCAGCATGTACAGAGTTACTGACGGACTTCTTTGTGAACACTCGTCTATAGTGACCCACCCCAGAGCTCCAGAGGTTTATACGCATCCACCAACGGGGCAGCTCGGGGAGGCCGACAGAACAGCAGCCGTCCCTCGCCAGACTCCGACAGCCAGGGTAACAGGTCCAGGATCAGCTTCACCCGCCCATCTATGCAACCTCCTTCCTCCCAGCTCACCAAAGGAAGTTCAGCCTCGGGCAACGAAGGCCCTCCCGCTCCCTGCCAGGTAACCAACCGCAAAGTTCGCAGCACCAAACAGCCCGACCTCCAGAGTTCAAGCTTAGGCGGCCCGTCGCTGCCTCACAGAGGCATCTGCCCCGACGAGGCAGAGTTCGCAAACCTAATAGGAGCCATGGACAACGACCTCGACCGTCCAGAGTCGCTCGGTCCCGAAAATCTTCAGGAGCAGAGTTCTCAGTCCGTACCAAGCAAAGGTACAGACACGACTTTTAATGAGAGGAGAAACTCTCTGGGGCCGTTCACAGCGTTTTACAGTGTGTGCTGATATCGTTTGCAGTGTTGGAATCCAAAGGGAAGCTGCGTGCTAAAGCAAAAGCCCAGAGGAAGAAGGAAGAGAAGGAGAAAAAGTCAACAGTAAAGACTCAGGGAGACGAGCTCAAAGATCTCGCCGACAACGACGACAGCTCCTCCACGACTACAGAGACCTCTAATCCAGATGTGGAGACGAACATTAAAGAGGTAAAAATAAAAAAAAGTATGTGCCAGCTCATGGTCTCTGTTTGTTGTTTGCTGAAAATATGCATCACTTTTTCCAGGAACCAGTAAAAAAGAAAGGAAGGACAATTACCCCGGAAACGGCAAAAGAAGAAACGTCAAATTTTCTGATTAAACCCAAAACGAAGAAACAAGTAACAGCTAAGAAGGAGAACCAAGCAGAAAAATCCAGGTTTGAGTCTTATTTTTTTTCATCTTAAAGTGACTAAAATAACACATTTATGACCTCACGTTTTCCACAGAAGGCTTTTCTTGTTCTACTTGCTTCTCATATCTGACAAAAAACATCAGTGTCAAGTTAAACTAAAAGCCACTGCTTCCACTTTGTTCTCTTCCTGGCAAATCGTTCGTGTCCTCAGTTCCCTCGAGCTGCCCTACGTAACACCGCTGGAGACAAAGCAGCGGAAGAACTTCCCCTCCAAATCCCTCCATCCTCTCACCAGCATCACAAAGACGAGACCTCTACAGAAACCCAGATGTGAGTTTTGTATACAATAACTTTATTTAATGAAGCCATCCAGAATTTGACCTTCATACTGTGAATATTTTCAGTATTACAGGCCCTCGAAGTACGTAGGGGTTTCTCCTTGTCTTTTCTGCCATTTCTGAGCCTTCATAAGTACCGCAGATATTCACCTGAAATTTCCAGGGCTGAAAACGCATTTAAAGACGGCTTAGTCCTTTAACTTATTTTGGGTGGGGGTAACACTGATTATCACGGTCTAAAGCCAATATATAATCAGGTTTTTTGTTCTTTATGATTTTTTTCTTTTTTTTGTCTTTGAGCCTCACTATGATGGGCTCATACTTTGAATAAAAAGCAGCAGTTTAATGTCTGTGATGTAGAGGAGCAGGATCAGAAAGCATTAGTACCCTGCATTTGTTTGTGAAAATTTACTGCGGGGTCATATCTTTATGTGGGCTGGGTGGCTGCTCAAAACAACTTAGAGGATATTACAAATCTCCTTTATACCTTTATACAAACATAGATTTCATACCTCAGAAGATATTCATATTATAAAGGTAAAATTTTGCATGGTGTCTTGTAACATGCAGAAAAAAATCAGCCGATTGTTAGAGGGTCAGATGCACTAAGGCTGGCAGGCAGCTAAGAGGCACTTTCCACAGAATGACCTTGGTGGTTTTGGCGTGTTTTTCACAGTAGACGGAAAGCTGGAGGACGGGCGGCCTTCCTTTTTCCCCAAAGCGGCAGAGCTGGGACACAGCAGCAGCTCTGAAGGAGAGAAGGAGTGCGCTTCACCTGAGTGGGACGTCCCTCTTTCCAAAAACAGCATCCGTAAGTACAGACCCAATCGGTGGCGTCAGCTCGCGTTCAAACCGGTCTCCGACGAGTCTAACGAGCTTCTTTTCTCCCACCTCCTCTTGCAGCGGCTGACAGTCTTCAGCAGATCTCCCTGCAGACGATAAATGCAGATCCTTTCCTGAAGCGATCGGCCACAGCTGGGACCTGCTCCCCTCCACCCACCTCCCCCAGCTTACTGTCCCGAGGCACCTACAGCAGTGTGGTCAGCAGCAACAGGTGATTCACATGCAGGACAGTCAGTCGTTTAGGACTCCCGTTAACAGTGAGAGGCTCCGAGCTCATAGACAGGACTCGCTTTATCTTGATTTGTCAGAGTAAAGCATGCTTCAAGTCTAAGAAGAGAGTACTGAACACATGCTGTTTTAGTAACGTGCTGTATATTCACAGTGAGATAAACCAGAAGAAAGCCCCGGGAAATAAACTGCCTGCAACCCTCCCGCAGCCGGGCAAAAACGGAAACCTCACCTTTGCTGACGCTGTAACTAAAGGTTATGACAAAAGCCCAGGTGAATATGGAGCTCTGAATCAATCCTTCATGTTAGTGGGACCATGTTTCCCACAGTGCTTTGTTTACAGGATGTTTTCTGCTCCCCTCAGGCGGCTCTGGCCCAGGTAAAACTGACAGCCAAGGCAAGAGTCTGGAGCACATGAGATCCTTTGAAAGCGACAGTTCAGACAGGTAACAGGAGGAAAAGTGTGCACCAGCACAAATATCTCATTTAGCAGGCAGTTTACTGCAAATTGAGCTGAAATAAGCATGAGGTGTTTGTCTGCTCTGCCACTTGAGTGTTCATTTATTTGGAATGACAGAGCAGATATAACGAGGATGATGAGTGTTATTGGCGCAGGTGGATGGCTCAAATCTGTGAACAGGTGCCAAGGCTTTGGTTCTGTCCTGAAACTCTTCACCGAGTTCTCCCCCCAAATGTTGGGATTATATTGAAATGAAGCAGCTGTGTCTTTGTTTGTAGATCAGCAGACTGCTGCACAAATTTCCACTCTCTTGTGATTGTGGCCTGACAGTAATGTGCTGCACTCTGGATCGGTGTCCCAGGGCCAGCTCTATTAACTGAGCGTTCCTTCTTTATCTTAAAGCTCTGGACTGTGGAGTCCAATCGACACGACCAGCAGTCCAAACTACCAGTCGGCCAACTCTTTCTCCGCTTTTGGCTCCAACAACCCCTTCAACCTGACGGGAGGTAAGCAGAGGGACGCAGAGCGTCATGTTCAGATTGTTCACAGCCTTCTAGCTAAAATGTGTGTGTGTGTGTGTGTTGTTTTTAGTGTTCAGTGGAATGAGTCTCCAAAAGCCATCTGAGCCTCAGCAGAGCTGGCCAGAGTTCACCACCGCCGCCGTCCCCTCCTCCATCTGGGACATACCGAGCCCCAGCGATCCCCTGCACTCCTGGACCAGCACCCCCAGCTCCACGCCTGCCTCGACCACAGTGAGAGCTTTTCTGTGAAGTGATGCAGCTCGCAGATACTCCCACTTCCTTTTCACGATTTTATTTTATTTTTTTTCCCCTTAGTCACTCCTGGGAAACGGCCGCAACCCCTGGTCTACGACCACACCCTTCGGCAGCTCCATTTGGTCAACGAGTGCAGAGCCAGCCTTAAACCCTTTCCCTCCGACCACCACCTCGACACCTCTGACCGATCTGGTCAGCAGCTCCGCCCCATCGCCGCCGCCAGCCGTCGTGGCTTCCACCGAGATGAGTCGGACCTACAACCCCTGGAGCATGTGGGGCCCCACCCCGAGCAGGCGCAGCTCTGAGCCGTGGCCCAGCTCCTCCAACAACACCAACTAAGGAGGGCCACACGTAGCACTTAAGACAAGTTCTCTGTACACGAAAGCAAATTCTCCTGTAATCAGATTCCCGACAGGAAGCAGCCTGGAGCGATCGCCAGCCCGGCGCTGCGTTTAGGTCTCTGCAGCTTTTTATTCCCGGGGGGGGGGTGCACCCTTTTATTTGGATTTCTTTTAACAGGTGTCCCTAAAGTTAAGAGGCTGATAGTACAGTGAATGCTAGCGCCCGCTGATGTTGGAAAGGCTGCGTTTGTCCTTTAAAAGTGGCACATGGAGCAAAATCTCTAAAGTTCAGTATTAATGTTGGAACAGACGTCTTATTTGAAGCCATATGTCCCGCTTTCACCATCACTTTGATTCCTATTGGCGGCCTTGAGGTCTGTCATTGCACCAGGCTTTTATTTGGCTGCAGGGATCTTGAATAAATCCAAAGTTGTTCTTCATGAAACAGCCCCCAAAAAGCTTCAAGAAAATTCATGTCCCCCCTACTTCTTTTCTTCAAATATCAAAGCCTTCTGTGGGAGTAAATTGGTCAGGTGATCAAAAAAATATTTAAGTTTGAGGTTTGTATTGTACATCACCTCGATTTGTCAGCAAATTTAAATAAAGTATTTCAGCAGAAATGCTCATGTTTGTTTATTTTTTATTCCATTAAAACATTTCAAGCTTGATGATTTTACAACAGCTTTGCATGATTCAAATTTCAAAATGATCTTTCTTTATATGACACTGGGCCTCAATCCAGCCCCTCAATGCATTCTGCGTCTAAAGCCAGCCTTTATGACCCAAGACGTGGAAAAACCTTAGAGTGAGTGAAGAGCCGTCTGACGCTTCAGGTACGTACACTGACCTCATTACACCGGGCATCCACGACTGGACACGGAACAGCAGAGAGGTTTAGGTTGTCGTGAGCAGCCACCTGAAAGCCTGAGCCCTAAAAGTTTACCCAAAACTACTTTTTGAAGAAAACAGATCAAATATCCACGGTAACAATGCTGGTTCTGTTCCTCATACATAATTATGTATTAAATATTATCCTAAAAAAACCCCACAAAAAAAACCAAGTCGATTGACGATATTTTACAGTTAAGAATATCATATATATTTCTGGCACACAGTAATATACAGCCAGCAATTTACTTTTAAGTCTATTCAGTGAAAGCCTCCAAAGAGTATTTTTAAAGTTGGGCTCTCACTTTACTAAATTTTAAAGGAGAACTAATTACTGTAACACATGTTTAGTGGAGCATCCTCATCTTCTGTCTCAGATTGTAATTTTTAATGTAAGAGATTTTACATTAGTGCTGTTACGTTGCATGATACTGATGCTAAAAGTTTATTACTGGAAAAAGTATAAAATTGTAATCGGTATGATTTGGTGTGTTTGTGAGACGAGTACAAACAACTTTCATGTGACAAAGTTTCAAGCTTTGTTACCCTGAATGTTTGATCCGTTTTCTGATTATTCATTGTAGAAAAACTTTACCAAGTGCATTCTTTGTATAATTTCACTCATCTTCTAGCCGTGAATCCTCCTGTCTCCAAATAATTTTCTGATATAGCTTTCATTTTTAGATTGTGACACTTGGAGTGGGTCTAAAATGGATTTGGTTGCAGTTTAAATGTCCTCATCTCTGAAAACGTCATGCTGTAAATAAAATAAAACGGCAGATTTCAGCCCACTCTGATGTACTCTTGAGGGCTTTCAACTCAGGAAACAATCACAGTAGCCTATAACAGTAAAAGGTTGTATTGCTTTATTAAATAAAACAGTCCAGAAAATCCAGCTTATTGTGATGGGTCAGGTGGGAATATTTTAGCAATAACCATGTTCCCCTGATATCATTTGTGGCTATAAAATGATGTCAGTAAAAGGTCAAAGGGCACTTAGTGATGTAGCAGTTAAATGAAGGAAGTCCAGACTTTACTTCTTGCAGGGCTGTCTGAGGGACTCTTTCAGAAGCTTGCTGAACTTGGCTGTGTCACATTTAGTCAACACAAACACGCTGTGGCTCTTCTTCAGCTGATTTGTGCGATCCAGCGCCAACATGCCTCGAGCGATGGAGCCCTGGAGCTCCACGCGGACGGGACACTCGATGCTCTCCGTCACCACGCTGCGGTCGATGCAAGCCGCCATCGCGTAGGAATCATAGGAGACAAAACCCGGCCCAAAGTACACGTCTCTCTTGTTCATCATGGCCTCTCTGGAATAGGCCCAGCATTTAGACGTTATCAGCTTCATGAAGCGTGCAGCTGGAGCGTCCTGATTGACGAGCTCCTCGAGGAACTCCTGCACAAATCAGGAATTTCAGTTTGAAGTGACCCCACACAGCAGGGCGATGCAGTTCTGTAAGTGTGCAGATCTTACCCACGTCAGTGCGTTTCTGCACGCGTATTCCCACGATGCCAGGTAGGTAGGACAGAGGAACTCCTCAAGAACAATATAGGTCGACTCTGGATCCATGGCGAAGTTAAACTCCGCACACAGAGTCATGTTTCCTTTTCCTGTAAAGGCAGAAGCACCATTATTCACTCCTGAACGCCTCACGCTCGAACACCGGTCACCACGAGGCCGTTTTACCTTCCATGTTGCCGCCCATGATGTACAGGTCCCTGAGCTTCTGGGGAAAATGGGGGTCAAGTCTGACCGCCAGCGCCAGATTAGTGAGTGGGCCGAGAGCCACCAAGGAGACCTGTGGAGGACATGATTTCTTCCATTAGTGTTTTCTCAAAGGGAATTGTTGAGATCTCTGCCTAACTAAGCAAAGAATCATGCTCTTTGGGAAACGCATCACAATTTAAGATCAAACTGTGACTAAATGAAGGATTTTTGGAACCTGGTTCTGGTTTTCGGACACCAGTCTTATCATTGCGTTAACTGCATGCTCCTTTTGGATTTTCTCCTCCCAATGAGGATCTTTCTCCTTTATCACATCTCCGAGTCCATCGCTTCCAAAGTGGTCACTGTCTGAATTTCCTGCTCCGACCAGAGGGCCAGCAGAACCTCGAAACACTGGAATCTGCAGGAAGAAGTTCAGATTAGTGCCGCTTTTCTTACAGATTAACACCTGAGTTCTGCTAACACAACACCGCGGTGTAAACCCTGCTAGTCAGGTTCAGCAAGACTTGTCAAAAAATACCAAATATTACAATATGCTGTCATTTGTGTCTATGTGAGCAGAATTTCACTAGTCCAGGAGCCTTTCTCCTAATTTGGTTAAACTAACATTTTCTGAACAGGCATGACAGGAAGTCTGTTATTGACCCTCAAAGGCAGACAAATTCCATCTGTTTAAACAACCAATGGATGATTTACAAAGGTATAAAAAGAAATCCTTGAAGGGACCTCAGAGAGGGGAGCCAAGACAGGTCAGTGTTTCTAAACATAAGATCTCTGTGTGTGTGTGTGTGTGTGTGTGTGTGTGATGCTGTTTTTATTAAATAATTGATATTTGAATAGGTGGAGGTCTGCGCTCTTCTAATTTCAACAATACCCTAATTGTTGTGACTAATGAGTTTGTGTCCTACATCAATAAGAAATTTTGAAAAGTAGCATAACTTAAAGTCAGACTGTTTCTACAGCACATTTAAACACACGTCAACTGAGGTGCTGCACAGAAGGGGAAACTTTCAGTAAACAATTCATATAAAATGAATCATTTAGGTACATTACATCTATATTAAAATACACAAGTCTGCATTTTCTCAGATTGTGATTGTTCAGACAGCTTCAGTAAACGTACCCCATTACGCTCACAGACTGAGAGCACCCTCAAAACGTTCTGACACACGTTGTCAACCACCGCGTTCCCAAATACGCAGGTGATGCCCAGGATGTGGACGTTAGGCGCCGCCAACGCCATCATTATCGCCTGAGCATCATCTATGCCGCAATCGGTGTCGATGATCATCAGCTTCTTTTCCATGGTCTCCTGTAAGATTATAGTCAACACAATCCATTAACAGTAAAACAGTAAAATATGATGAGCTCCTTACAGCCGGACATATGCGCCACCTGGTTTTTCATAAGAGAGGAGCTCCCAGAGGAGTTTTTCACTGCTTTGCCTATCAAATATCTCCAGGATCCTGATTCTCAGCTCACACACCAGATCCTGCTCAGTATTCAGAGCTGTCTGAAGGACCTTTGTCATCGTTACCTGCATCTGCTGACAGAAACTCCTCTAGTGGACTTCTGTACTTCTGTACCTTTGGAGCCTGCCTCGGTTCTTGTTGCCTCACACCTGGCTGTGGCCGTACAGGTAGGTGGAGACACTCACACAGATTAACTTCTCCTCAGTGACCCTTTGGACTCTGAGATTACTCTTTCTGGTAACAGACAGTAATTTACTTATTTTTTGACATTTTAATCTTCAAGTCTTCAATCAAAGATTAAACAGAAGTTTAATATTCCTCACCATGACCATGAGGAGTGTTATCAGGTTTAACTTACCCCTCAGCAGTCTGAGGAGCCCTTTTTCTTTTCTAACTTTGTTTGTTAAGACAAGCAAAGCCCAAGAAATGCTCTATTAACAATGAAAAACCTAGAGATAACTCTTAAGTCAGGGGTGTCAAACTCATTTTAGTTCAGAAATATACTGAAAGACACATTTAAGATCTTTTTACTGATAAAAAAAAAAAAATGTTTTGAAACCAATATTACGTTAATCATATTTGACACTTGTTACGAAGAGCAACACATCCCACACAATTCTGACTGAACTGGAATCTTGTTCCACAGAAGAGAGGCCTGAAAGCTGAAGGCTCTGCCTCCCATTCTGCCTCCATAAGCCCACAGTCTTTGTATGTGAGGAGAAAGATTTTAAATTCAATTCTGCATTTAACAGGGACCCAATGACGAGTAGCTAATATGAAAATATGCTCTCTCTTTCTAGTCCCTGTCAGTACCCTTGCTGCAGCATTTTGGATCAACTGAAGGCTTTTCAGGTTGTTTTTAAAACAACCTAATCATAATGGACTCTATTAATTCACCCCAGAAGTAATTAAATATTTAAGTAAGTAAGGTTTGCTCATAGGGGGTCATCTTGATTGCTTGCTCTTTACCTGACAATAAAAAGCATCTTGAGGCAACTTTTCATGTGATTTAGCGTTATGTAAATAAAATTAAGTGTTACTGGTTATTCAAATAATATATTTAGTCAACTGAAATGTGTTAAATAAATTATAGTACTGGAACTGAAAAAAAAAACACATATCTTAACCATGTCTTGATGCATTCTCAATCATCCAGGAAAGTAAATCTCCAAAAGTTGATTCTGTTCATCTGGACGTAGCGTTTTGTGGGAGAAACGTTTCGTCACTCATCCAAGTGACTTCTTCAGTCTTCAGTCACTTGGACTGAAGAAGTCACTTGGATGAGTGACGAAACGTTTCTCCCACAAAACGCTACGTCCAGATGAACAGAATCAACTTTTGGAGATCTTAACCATGAACAATTAAAATGTCTGAATAAGGCTTTTGAGTTGACTGTCAGATCTGTTATACTATTATTTAAAACAGAAGTTGACCCAAGGTGCTTTAAACCCCGGGACAGAAAAAGTCATGCTGCTAGTGATTCGGCTATGCTAAGCTAATAGAACTAAGCTAATAGCAATTAGGTTAGCTCCCTAAACACACAATGAGTGAATATTATGCATATGATTTGCAGGTGATTCAGCAGAGAGTGTGCTCCTGATAAAGCACGTGAAGGTTACATTATGAAATGACACGTAAATAAAAGCTTGTAATTAAAATAGGTACACAGGTTAACCTGCAGCAAAAAAAAAAAAAAAGCCCACTGTCCGTAGTAACAGGAACAAGAAGTGATCCAATAGCAAGCCACGACCGCCAGAGGACGCGCAAAGATCAAAGTTCAGGTTTTAATTGGAACTTTTAGTTTTTAGTGTCAGGTCACCTGTCAGGAGAAAGAAATTACAGTATACCCACTAACAAAAACGGTCAATCTGTACTTATAGAGGGATCGTGCGGTTTAAACTGTAAGTAATGTAATTATTTTTCGCTTTTAAAGGTTAAAGTCGGATCTCCAATGAACGGACTCACCTTACGTCTGCGTGCGTGAACTTCCAAGAGCCACCGCAGCCGCTCGAGCAACTCGTGAGCCGCAGAGGGACACCTTTCCGGTCTCTCACTTCCAGCCGCGCCCCCTCCGTCACAGTGTCTTGTCTCAGTCTCTTCCATTTTTCTTTCCTCAGTCTTTATAACTGGTATGAGCACAGGGCATGGCACTGGTAACCTTTAAACATTTAAAATAATACCTTGAAATAATGCAGAAAAATATTAACCGTTTTGTTATAATTAACATTTTTTGTAGCTATACTGTTAAAAGTGACATACACTTTTAACAGTATAGCTGTGATCAGCAGCTATGCACTCTGTATTGACATGTGTGGGTGTGCATTGTGGTGCAGGGGTCCTCCTCTGGACCACAGGGCGAGGTATAAAGATGCTTGGAACAGCGTCTGCCTTCAGTCTCAACTTTCCCTTTTTAGTCAGTACAAACTGATCTGCCTCAAAATGTGCCTGCAGGCTAACTTCATTTAATTTATTTCCATATACACAGAAACTGACTCTACAGTAGATAGTTTCAATGTCATTACATATCTACAGGTTTATAAAAGTTTATGTTAGATTAGTAACTGATCATTCTTTACTAAACATCAGCAGGCAGTTTCCCATATAAGCCTACTGCATGTGTGCATTTAACATGTTCTCGGCAATACCAATAGAGGTATTGAGATTCTCAACTCCTGGGTTTTTGAAAAGTGTTTGCATGTGGAGATTGCATGTTCTCCCCGTGTTTGAGTGGGTTCTCTCCGGGTACTCCGGCTTCCTCCCACAGTCCAAAGACATCAAATTAGTGGGGATGGGTTAATTGGTCACTCTAAATTAGCCCTGTGACAAACTGGTGACCTGTCCAGGGTGTACCCTGCCCCTCGCCCTATGACAGCTGGGATAGGCTCCAGCCCCCGGAAAAGATAAGCGGAAGAAAATGGATGGATGGGTGGATGGAAAAACAACGTTAACTTGCCATAGTAACAACTGTTAACGCCGTGGGTAACGGTGACCGTTTACTTACCGCATACGTATATATTAATGCAACTACATATAACTAAATATTTTTTAAATTAATGCATTTAGAGATTAATAATTACCACAAATAATAAATTATCGACGTCTGTGTCTCTGACTCTACAAATTTAAATTGCCCGGTATGCACTTCCGGGAACGATCTGAATGTATCACGTGACGCTGACGAGACGCGTCCATTCAACTGCTCAGCTGTGTTTGGATTGAACTGAGAGAATTTTATTGAGACGGGAAGAGGAGGCACCAAGCTGGACACATCTAAATATGTAGTACATTTAATGCAGTGCAATGAAATACACATGTGTTCGATGAAAAGTATTTTTTCTCATTTAAACTTTGAGTTTTAGGGGGGATTTTCTCTTATAAGGATTTACAACGTTGATATTTCCCTCCCTCCCGGTTGCTCTTCAGAATGGTATAGTCCGATGAACCTGCTCAGGAAGAGACTGCGGGTCAGGAGGACGACGTTTGTTGCTTATTTTCGGCTATTTTCCACATTTTTCACGCTAATGTGTGCGGGGATTCGGCAGTTTGCTCTTAGCTTTATCTTTTTTCCGCCTCCCAGAACAAAGTGGTCATTACTGAAGATGTTATGAATCTATCTGTGATGCTGAAAATGACTGCTGGGCGTGTTTACGTCCGCTAACGAAATCGGATGTTTGTGGGTGATCGCAGCAGCTTCACAGGTGAACCGTTAGTTAATGTTTAGGCGGATATCAAGAGCCGCGCTGGCTGTGTATGATAGGTGACTCATTATAGGCTAAAGGCTAAGAGGAACAGTGCCAGTTTATCTCTCCGTTAGTCTGACCAGTGACACTCAGGGCGATGGCTTTGAAATTTGTTACGTTCATAGTTTCATGTGTTTTCGTTAACGTGGACCAACACTGGGGTTTCCAGGGGGACGATTTAAAGACTGTATATAAACTTGCCATACAACGTTAACAACGTTACCCGCTAGTGTGGATCTAGCTTCCTTTACAGTTGTATTGGATCTTCTGCCTATTAACACTCCACTTTGTCTATAAAATTACTTTTTTGATATCTGCTTCATGTTTTTCTACCATCCCTTCCGATGAAGATCTGAGCATGTTCAGCTCTACCTCCTGTATCCAAACCATACATGAATGCAGGTCTCATTACCATCTTGTAAACCTTCCCTCTTACTCTTGCTACTCTCCTGTCTTCATCTCTCTTGTGGTTACTCCAGTTATTTAAACCAATCTATCTTCACTACCTGTGCTCCTTCCGTCTCTCTCTCACAAACATGTATTCAGGCTTGCGTGTACAGACTTCCATTCCTCCTCTCTCCAGTGTATACTTCCACCTCTGCAGACTTTTATCCACCTCCTCCCTACTCTCACTACGGATCGGTGTCATCTGCAAACTGCTGCCTGACCTCATCCGTCAGCCTCTCCATCGCCACTGCAAAAAAACGTAATCTCACCCCCAACTTGAACCCATCTGTCACTCCTAACACACACCTCCCCACTGTCTCGCTGTCCTCAAACATGTCCTGCATGACCCTAACATACTTTTCTGAATTCCTCGTGGAGTATCGCAGTTCCTCTTTTGGCGCCTTATAATATCCTTTCTCTGATCCATGCAGACACCGTCAATCTCCTTCTGACCTTTTCTGTACTCCTCCATCAACACTCCCTAAGCAAACATTACATCTGTAGAGCTCTTTCTCAGCATGAAGGCATACTGCTGCTGCTTCACTGCTTAAGCTTCAACAACTCTTTCCCACAGCTTCGTGGTGTGGAGCTGTGCACATCACCCTTGTTCTTGAAAATCAGTACCAGTACACTTCTTCTCCGTTCCTCAGGCATCCCCTCACTTTGTAGGACTTTTTAATTGTTAAGCAATCTTGTTAAAAAGTCCACTGGCAATTTTTAATAACACGTCAGATAGATTTTGCTAGTCATGGTGATTGTTAGAGTGAGAAAGGAGGATTATCCAGTGTTTGCTCATTTTTTACTTTTCCTGCATTCTTTTGTTGGTTAATGTGTTTCAGGTGCTTTTTGGTTCTGCATTCTCTCTAATGGATGATCCAAATACATTTGAAGGCAGATGATTGGATGCAAATTCCTTTCACAGAAGCCAAATTATTAACCATCACCTGCAACAAAATGGCAAAAATAAAGTAGAATAGTTTGGTAAAATAAAATACAGTAAGAGAAGACAAGCTCAGTGTGGTAAAAATTACATAGAAGAAGGAAGGGGAGAACAAATACAAAGAAAGAGCTTGGTGAATAAAAATCTGTTGTGATATGTAACACATGTAAGATTCCCCTGTGTCTGTGTTTGTGGCAGCAGAGCTGAACTATCCAGATGTGATATGGATGTTTTTGTGTCAGATAAAACTATTAGCTGGCTGATTTTTCCTATCTGAGTGCACCGCGTGAGGTCTCTATCTCCGCACTTTCATCTTCTTCTCATATTTTTTAAATAACCTCCTTTTTTCCCTGCAGAGGCCACTTCTCCATCATCACGCTCCGCTTCGTCCGGTTCTGTTGCCAGTCAGCTCAGTGGCCGCTCGATGCCTAACACCTCAGAGGGTCAGGGAACAAACCTGTCTGGGTCTGCGGAGCCATCAGGGCTGCAGCGGACCGCAGACAGGGAGGACGAGCACAGCCTGATTCGGTCCCTGGCCCGGGATGCCGCGAGGGTGAGGCGGGCTTCGAGTGCTGAGCTCCACCTGCCGTGGACCTGCCCGGTCACACACTCCCGTGAGAAGTTCTACACGGTCTGCTCTGATTATGCCCTCCTAAACCAGGCTGCCTCCGTGTACTGCCCCCCAAACGCAGGCAGGGACGCGCTCTCGAAGAAGCAGGACGACGGATCCCCACGTGTAAAGCCCAAACCCTCCACAGAGCTCAGCGCCGCTCACACTGGAGGTTCCCATGGGGGGGCAGGCGAGGACTGTGACATGGAGGATGTGTCCAAGCCTATTTTAGCCTGGGAGATTGACACAGCAGACTTCAACACTGCATATACAAGGAAAATAAGAGCAAGTAAGAAAAGTCTGGAAGTGAATTTGATCAGTTTGGTTTGCATGATGTCACACTTTGATGTTTTCTGAAACACTTTTTCAGGCAATGGTAAGAAATGTGGAGCTAAGAAGATGAAGTCATCCGACAGGCCCAGCAGGAACCTGCAAGATGTCCCTCCTCACGCCTCACTGGAGGAGATCAAACAGAGGAAAGTGCTCGACCTCAGAAGATGGTAATGTTATATTTAGCCTCCATTTTCATTTCCTCCATTTTCGTGCAGTGACTTTTACAGAAAGGAAAGCAGAGACCGTCCCCCTCCATCCCCCCATACACACAAACAAAAAAACCATCTTTCTCCACTATTTACTCACTATTTAACAAAATAAACTAGATCAGATTAAAACATACCATTCGTTTGCTCTCCATCCTGGCTGAAGAATTGTAAAATATTATTACTGCTAATATCTACCATCCATTTAGGAAAAGAAGCAATAAAACACTGTTTAATGTTTAATGTCCAGCATCATATCCTATAATGCACATGTTTGTGATGATCTCTAAAAAAAGGTAATGAGCTGATAAATACAGGTCTACAAAAGTATATTAAAATATCAATCACAAGAAAATAATCTGAATTAAAAGTGTTGAGTGTTGAGTGTTGTGTGACGTGGTTAACTGTCAAGATCTATGGAGGGATTAAAATATGAATGAAAAATGAAGGTGGAGTGTTGGCGAAACAGCTGTTAAACCTATTACATTCAGAGATTTTTATAGATGCTATTCTGAAAGTGCTGCTGAGCCTGCACCTGCTCAGCTTGCCTGTTTTATTAGACCGAACATGGTCAGAGCCACTGTCCATTTTGTCCATTATGGTTATAGCTTCCCTTGATGGAAGCTCTTTTACTTGCTCCTCCACCGCAGCTAGCTAAGCTGTGTTTCCACACAAAGGGTCAATCATAACTGATATCAGAGCAGTGAAAGCAGAGCCGGGGTAGCTTCCCTTGCATGCTTGTTTCCTATCAGACCAGACCAGACGTTTATCCAAAATGTGCATACGCAAACCATCAGAAAAAAGCTGCTGGCCTCTCAGCTTACTAAGCTCACTCAGCTCCGGTCAGTGTTACTGGGAGACGGACACGACTATATAACAGAGAGAGCTACGGTCTCCAATGAGCATGAAATAAGCGCAGCTTTAGCGACAACTGCTGACTGTGGCCACAAGATGGCAGTAATGTAAAGGATGGATGCAAACATGCCAGGAGCTTTTTGACTGTCTGAGATAAAAGGGGAGAGATTGATTTGACTCTCTGCACTCTCCATTTTCACTGCAGAGCTTTAGAGCCAGCTCAGTGCCCTCTTTTGACCCCTGGGGTCAGGATTTACTAAAGAAGGGCAGTACAATTTAGAAACCAAAGAGTGAGGACACGGTTATCGCATTTGTGTTTATTTGAATGAGTTTTTCTCTCGCAGCACAGACAATGGCTGTCTCGTTTTGTTGCCAGTGTGGCTGTGACAGCTGCATCTAGAAGTGTTCATTTATCTGGAATTGTAATTGCACAGGCGGATGACTGAAAGCTGTGAGGGCCGTGCCAAATGGTTGCCTCTGTCCTCCGGGTTTTTTCCTGAGTAAGACTCGGCCGTTCTGCTTATTGGTTGCACATTGATTTAAGCCAGTGAATATTTGTTACCTTACTACTGTAGTCCAGCATTTTTTGTTATTTCTGGCAATTTTGAGAAACCAATATGAATTCTTGAGGAAATTAAACCCTACATAAAAAAGTATTTTCATTGCAACCCCGGTGATTCTCCAGAAGCTCTTGTCTTCTTTCGGAGAGAACCTGCCACCTTAACAGAAGTCTGTCTTCTGTGTTATAATCCATTTTACTGCAGGTACTGCATCAGTCGGCCACAGTATAAGACGTCTTGTGGGATCTCCTCGCTGGTTTCCTGCTGGAACTTCCTGTATAGCACGCTTGGCGCAGGAAAGTGAGCAGCCTGCATCTTATCTCGTATATAAAAAAAAAAAAGTCAGCTCATGAAGTGTGGGCGATGAATAAAAGGTGCACATGTTTGTTTGCATTGTCAGTCTGCCACCCATCTCTCAGGAGGAAGCTCTGCATATTCTGGGGTTTCAGCCGCCGTTTGAAGAAATCAAGTTTGGTCCCTTCACCGGCAACGCTACACTGATGCGGTACACAAACCTCCCGTCTTTTACTTTCTTTAAAAATCTAAAGAGTGTCCAGGTCTGCAGTCAGTGCATTTTCCTCACAGGTGGTTCAGACAAATCAACGACAACTTCCGAGTACGAGGTTGCTCCTATATTCTGTACAAACCACACGGAAAGCACAAGACGGCAGGAGAAACAGGCAAGTCAGCTAACCCTGTCAGCGCTGTTATTCTTACAGACGTGCAGCCTGAGTGATTAAACTCTTTCTTTTCTTTTCAGCTGAAGGAGCGCTGATGAAACTGACACAAGGCCTGAAGGACGAGTCCATGGCCTACATTTACCACTGTCAGAACCACTACTTTTGCCCAGTGGGGTTCGAAGCCACGCCGCTCAAAGCAGCAAAGGCGTACAGGTAACGCCACGTCACAGCAGTTAGAACTGCTCATTTAGATCAGTGCTCACCAAACGCTGTGTGTTGAGATTTTTCTGTTAGCCGCACATTATTATTACACCTGCACAAAATATAATGAATGAGATTTCAATTGTCTGCATTGATTCACATTAAAGGCTCATTTTATTTTATGTAGATTTTTACTTGTTGATGCCTCTGCATTTTATTTTTACTTTTTTCTTTTTAATATAGCTCATTTCTTTTTTGTGTAGAGTTGTTTTGTTTTGTCATATTTATTTGTTGTATCGTTCCATTCTACTTTATTGAAGTTTAAGTTTGTTAGAGATTGTATTTAATTTTTTGGCTGCGTGAAAAAGACGTTTTGATGGGACTCTTTGCAGTCCTGAGGACGAAGTCTTCACTTGAATCAGAGGGTAAGTAACAGTCAGCTGTTTATTCATAGAGGTGCTCAGGAAGTGTGAACACCTCTATAAAAGCAGAGGGTTTGGCACTTTGCTGGTCTGGAGCTTCCAGGTGTGTGCCAAGTCTTCCCAGGAGTGGACATCCCAGCAGATTCACTCCATGCTCAAACCATGCAGTGCTCAGAGAAACTCCATAACTCTACAGGCCTCAGTTAGCATGTTAAAGGTTAAAGTTCACGACAGCACAATTTAAAAAAATGAATTTACCTAATTTTATGACCCTCTGAGGAACAGCTGATTTTTTTATTATGTCCAGAGATGTAAAATCTTATGGACTGAAACAAGTGACTTTACATTGTTAATGCCACCATATGAAGGTCTGTAGTCTTAATAGTTCTTTTTATAAAAATATTAACATATTAGTTGATCAGTTGACTAGTTTTTAGTAACAGATGTTGTCCCGTTTTCTGTGAAGGGGCGCTCTCCCCACTAACGAAATGGAATACTGGATCTTAATCGGGGAACCCAGCAGAAAACATCCGGCTATTCACTGTAAAAAGTATGTTCCTGTTCAGTTTTTACTCCATTTCCACGTCGGCTGTTGTTAAGCAGTTTAACAGAAAGTTCTCTCTGCAGGTGGCTGGATATCGTGACTGACCTCAACACCCAAAATCCAGAATACCTGGACATTCGCCACACAGAGAGGGGGATTCAGCGTCGCAAAACCAAAAAGGTTCCAATTCTCAGACCCGCAGTTTTAAACGTTTATGTGTCTGAGATGGTGAATAACTAAAAGGCTCCTTCGCTCTCAGGTAGGTGGAAACCTGCACTGCATCATGGCCTTCCAGAGGGTCAACTGGCAGAAGCTTGGCCCCTGGGCGCTGAATTTGGAAAACCTGCGGCACGACTTTCACCAATCTGCCACGGAAAGGGCCCACGCGAGGGACGACAGCGAAGAGAGGACGTCAGCCAAGCGGATGGCCCAGCTGGGCCGCTCACACAGCATGGGAAGCCAGAAAGACACCAGCTGGAAACGCCTGTCCAACAGCACGGAGTACAGACAGCGCAGCTCGCCCGACAGCGACCTCGAAGAAGACATCACAGACTGAAAGGTTCACGGGGATGTGCAGGACGAGGACTGAGTATCTAAACAGTAGCGAAGTGATGAAGTTAAAGAATAGGTCTGGGGTTTTCTGAAGTTTACTCTTAATAAACGGCATGAAAACACCAACATGCACTGTAAGTGAAGCGTTAGGACTCTTTAAATCTCCAAAAACAGCTCAGATACGTAGTTTCTGCTTATCCAAAGTAGGGTCACCCTAGGCTCAGCAGGTTATGCCAGATGTCCTTTTTCCCAGTGACCTTTCCCGTTCCCCCTGGGGCATCCCAAAGTGTTCCCAGTCAAAATGAGATATGGGTCTGCTAGAGGGTCTCCTCCCAGTTAAAAACCTACAGAGGGAAGTGACCAGGAAGCAGTTTTTATTGAATTTATTGACAGTAGAAGCTTTACAGAAATCACAAGAGTCCTTTTTGAATATTTAAGACTTCCACATGTTGATTCAGCTCATTTTAGTGCTTTGAAGCAAATATTCTCTTTAGGGTGTTATCACTTTTTGTTCCCGAGGGTGTCTCCTGTGACCATATCCTTTTTCTTTGCTCACTTTGTCCTTTAGCAGTAAATACAAGCAATATGGAGACAGCTGCTTCTCAATCATTACAGAGGCAGCTCCATGACTGATCCACATGAAATCTCTGGCCCATGTAGCATTGCGTATAGCTTGCAGGTCAGCAGTGACTGGAAATGGTTCTTCAGCCTCATGTTTAGTCTGAAGCAGTAAACCGACAAATTAACAGACTAAACTTTAAGTCCATCAGTCGTCTGCGTCCTTCTAACCGACGTGACATTGAACCAGTTACAGTAATTTCCTCTGGAAAAAGGCGAGTGTTGGGGCCAAAAGACCCAACCTTTAAAAATTCAGCAATAATTCTCAAATACATGTTTCCCATGTAAATCATCCTGATTTTCTCTTTGTAACACTACGGCATGTTTGGTTCTTCTGCCTGTGGAAATGTGGACTGGCAGCAGCAGAATTTCTTCAGTAGCTCTGTGTTGTTTTGTCGAGACACAGCAGAAGAAATGAAATAAATAAACTCATTTGTAGCCACCTGTTGTGAAAAGCTCAAATATTTGACCAGTCAGAAAATGTGCAACACTTCTGCAGAATATCACAGCAGAACATTTTCTTCTAATAGAAACACGGAGGATGCTTTGGTTTGCTGTAATCATTCCCGTTTTTCATACTGGGTCCAAAGAGATTTGGCCACAGATCATAAATGAATAAATCCATAAATAATAAATAAAAGCTAATAGGAGCTTTGAGAAGTCGGACCCACTCAAAGCAAACCTCACAGCGTTGCTGCTCATCACCAACAAGTTTCTGCAGGTTTAATCTGAGCTGCACCGACACTCCCACTGTACATTCTCTCAGACACAGCTCATTGTACCTGTACAGGAGGTGGGCTCGTTTCTGACCTGGCGTTCAGCGGCTCGTCCAGTCCAAGTGTCGTGAAAGCTGCTGGCGTTGTGTTGTGTTTCGTGAAATCTCCGGTGGGACAGTAGACGATCCTGGCATTTAAACACAGGAGCTGTAGAAACGTCGGACACTCAGAGTGACACTCATGGTTTATTTCAGACACGAGCAGTTCCTTTACATGTTTCTTTGCACCTTTTGTGGGTCCATTTGTCTCTGACCCACACAAACAGTCATTGTGTACCTAAGTGGGTTTGATGTAGTGGTTTATTTATTGACTTATTTTACAATAAAATAGGATTTTTAAGAATTCCTGCAGCGTTCGTATTTCTATTCAACATTTATTGTGACTTTTCCAGTGTTGCTTTTATTCGCGCAGCTCTGAGTCTCATTTCATGTCAAATAAAGCATGTAGAACCCTTTTTACCATGAAATTCTTAGTCACAAAATGTTTTCATTTACCTTTCATGCTGAGCAAATATGACAAGTTCATCCATCCATTCTCTTCATCCATTCACTTATCCTTGTCAGGGATGCAGGGGGGCGGGAGTCTATACTGGCTACAATAGGGCGAGAGGCGGGGTACACCCTGGACAGATCACCAGCCAGACGCAGGGCTAACACAGAGAGACAGACAACCACTCGCACTCACATGGGCAATTTAGATTCTCCAATTAGCCTAACCCCACTAACTGCGTGTCTTTGGGCTGTGGGACTTGGGGACTGGGGGAGGAAGGCTGAGTACCCAGAGAGAACCCACGCAAACACAGAAATTTGTGAATCAAATTTGGACCCACCTGCATGTATGTAACTAGAAAAGCTTATTTTATAAAACAAAACAGCTGATTCTGAGCTAGTGTTGGATAGGAGCCACTGATTGAGGTTTCAGGATCACATTAATTTTAATTTGCTCAGTGGCATTTTTAAGCGAGTTAGTCACAACACGACTGAATCAGATATTGTATCATTTATTCTCTGTCTTCGGAGTCTCCTCACACTCTTATAGTGAACATAAGCCGTGCATAAACAAGAAGGCCCGCTCAGCCAGAGTGTGAGCACCAGCATCATGTCATCAATCACAGATTTGATTGTAATTTGCACAAAGTCAGTAGTGACAGGTCCTCCCTCCTCCAGCTTGTCCTGTTCTTGTAGGCAGCCGAGTTATGGGGCCTCTCTGCAGAGGCTGGAGGTTCAACGTCCTTTTAACTGCCGTCTCAGCTCCGCTATGTGAGCAGGGCCGATACGACAGCATCCCCCTGTAAGACAGAGAAGCACTGCTCAGAGAAAATGCTGCAAAACAGAAGAAGACTGAGTGCAAGAGAAAGCAGCTGAGCTCACCTATCAGAGCAGCGCCCTGCTTCACCCACATGTGGCTCAGATCAGGCGTCCATACTGATGGTTTTCTTGATGTTTGCCACCTTTGAATGAAAAAAGATCCTTTACTGAATTCATACAGATATTTAGCAGATTTATTTTGCTTTTTCTCTGTAAGGAATGAAGTTTTTGTGGTAGATTTACATTGATGTGAGGCGTTTAGACAGTCGTGTGTTAATTTAGCTTCGGACTCACCCCCGCTCAGTGTCCCACTCCTCTCCGCTGTTAGGATACACCACCCAGCTCATGTCTGAGGTGTGCAGTGATCCAGCAGAGTCCAGCAGCGGCTCCACCACGTCTGGAGGACAGCAGTTGACTCCCACGGCGAGCAGCTGCGTGGATCTGCTGGTGACCCGCACGGCGTCGGCGAACAGCCTGCCGTCCGATATACGCTTCTCGTCCTGATGGCGAAGCGGGTCATTGTGTGACTAACAACGAACTAATATGTATCGTTCGCCATCGCTGTTCACGGGCAGCGATTACCTTACAGGAGAATGACAGCCAGGCTTTCGAGTTTGGAAACTCCCTCAGCAGCTCCACCACAGCCTCCGCCTCTTTGATGCTCGGGATTGTCTCGAAGGCGATGAGATCAGCTCCTGCAGCTGCTAAGCAGTCAATCTGAGGCCGGTGCCAAACTTTAAGCTCCTTTGAATAGATTAAAGACACCTGAGAACATTTATTCTCACCTGTCTCAGCAGTAAATGGATCTATAAACTTACTGAGAACATCATCAGAAAGATCAGGCCATATAAATAATCAAATCTGACCCCCTCAGATTCAGAATAGTGCAAAATGTTCCCTTCATACTGTGAATATTTTCAGTTTAAGGTACTCAAAGTACAATGTAGGTAAAAAGAAGACCTTTCATATGCTTTTATATGGTAATATGAGTTGAACGTTTACCCAGAATGCACTTTTTGAAGTATTCTCCAGTGGCTTATCCAAAAACATATCAAACATCCAGGGTACATATGCTGGTTTTTGTTCCCCTGCATCAGAGATGTTAAACTGCTGCAGTTTACTTGCTGCAAATTTTAAGTTGTTTTTTATTTATTTATTTTTTTATGTGTTTTACACTGAAAATGTCATATAGATTTCTGTTGTACTCAAAATGCTTTAATTTTTTTGTAACTCTGAAAATATTGATAGTCTTAAGGTAAAAATTGAAAAACTGTTTTTCATGGAATGAACCAAAATTACAAACAGAACCAGAGATATAAACAATTATTCTGTGTAATCTTCTCAAAGCAAGCATAAAGTCCAGTGCGTGGCTGAGAGGCACTCACTTCAACACTCATCTGCTCTGCGTAAGCTCCAGTGTACTCCGAGCCATCGTGCAGAAAGGCCCCGTACGGCCCCACAGAGCCCGCCACCAGGGGGCGTCTCTGCCCTTTACAGAGAAATAAACAGTGAGATTATATCACAGTTTACAGCCAGAGTCGAGTCAGCTCAGCGTAAGCTCTCCTACCTGACTCAAACCTCTTCACCGTCTCTTTGGCCAGGTGAACTCCGGACATCAGCAGCTCTCTGGCGCATTCAGCGCTCACCTTCAAGTGGCTGATGAATCCTGGGATACTTGCCTGGTATGTGGCTGTTGTGATGACATCAGCACCACTGAGGAGGAACCTGTTCACACACACACACAAGCGCGCACACAGAGATTTGAGACTCTGAAACTACAAAGTGTGTACATTAAGTGCTGACTGATTTGTATTTACCAGCATTTTGCATGGACACACCTGTAATGAGCATCTCTTATGGCCTGAGGATCAGTGTGCAAAAGCCTGGCGCTCCACAGAGGGTCTCCCTGCATATGTAACACACACACACACACACACACACGAATTTCAGTCCAGATTCACAGAGCAATATTAATAAAACATGTTATATTTGATCTGTAAAGACCAAATAAAAAACACAAGTTTTGGTAACATTTTTTTTTTTTTTTTTACTCATGTCCCTATAGATCATGTACTAGAAAGTACATTTTTCTCTTTAGGATACAGTGGGTTGGACTTCTCAGGGCCACATATGCTCCCATCCAGGTGACGTCTTTTTCAGGGAAGGCCTTGCGTATTTCAGTAGGACGATCCTAAACAGCATACTGCATCTAATCTGAGTCTGGATGCTGAACTGCCGACTTGCGGTCCAGACCTTCGATCAACAAAATACACCACAAAGCAGATCTAGGACTGCTGAGCAGCTAGAATCCTCTATCAGACCAGAACAGGACAACATTCCTCTCCTGATAAGTCCAGCAGCTGCTCTCCTCAGTTCCCAGACACTTACGGATTGTTGGTGAAAGAAGAGGTGGGAAACATGGCCTTGATCAAACGTTTTTCTAGATATGTTGCTGCCATCAACTTCAAAATAACATTGTTGTTAATGGGGTTTTTTTTTTCTTAAAACTGTACATTTTCTTAGTTTTCTGTGTTCTACTGTGAATAAGATATGGGTTTATGATTTGCAATCATTTCACTGTGTTTTTATTTACACATTACACACCGTTCTGTAGACTGTTGCTTTAATGCTTGTATTTAAATTTAACCCTAATAATCCTAACTTCAAATTTTATTTTATTTTATTGAACATTCTCCTTATTTGGAGTATTTTGCTACATGTTTGATGTTTAAAACTTTAAATACACAGAAATTAAACAGACTTTTTCACATATTTAGTTTGTTGGGATCTGATAAGCCTAGCTAAGGTCTCTGAACCACAGCTTCAAAATTACTTTTAATGACTTTTATAGGTCAATAACACAACTACAAAACAAATCGCACAGCCACCATGGAGACATGGATTGACTGAAAATAGACACAAAACATCTCCACAGAGAAATTAAATTAGTTTAATCGATAAAAATGGTGACCTGTTGGGATTAAAGCAGGTTGTTTTTATGATTTACCTGCAGTTTGGCTCCATGCGCTTCCAGATCAGTTGCCAGTCCACCATCCAGGATCACTGGCCCTTCATCATTAACCATTTGTGTGAGAAAAGCAGAGGAGCCCATGGAGCAACACTTTATTAAAAAAAAAATCTGCTGGAGAATTCCTTGCACTGCTTTTCATAAGAAGATCATGAGGTCAAATTATTAACGCAGACTGCTCTGAAATAACACCACCGAGCAGCTCAATTATTCACACAGAAGAGAGTGAAGTGCAACATCAGATCCTTCATGTTTCATAATGTTGTTCTTCCGGGTAACAGTGCAGTGAAAAGGTGCGTTTACGGCCGCTCAAAACTGAACTTCCTCGCAGCATCAGCAGACCGCCATTAGGTGTCCTCATACACAATAAGTGCACAGTGTATTTCACCAGAACCCGACTCTTGCCTCGCTCCTTTACTTTAAAAACAACCACTGGAACAAGACAGCGCAGCTTTTCTTTTGTACTGCTTTATAATTATCATGTATACAGTTTAATTAACGTTATCCATCTAATCATTTATGACTAATACATTACATTTTAAGGTCTGTATAAAAACAAATAACAAAAACTGTCCTGAAAGGGCAGACTTCCCATGAACACGTGAACGCACCTCTGCAGTTACTATAGAAACGCAGTATGGCTAACGTTTGCTAGCTGACAACAGTGTCCTGTCAGGCAGAGTTTACTGGGATGTTTTAAAAGATGGTGAGTAAAGATTCCCCGCTGTCATCAAACCGGGGGGGGGTGTCGGTGAAGGTAAAAACAAGTTGCTGTTTGCTAACGTTAGCGTAATAAACACAAGTTAGCCGAGCAGTTCTAAACATCACTGCTTCAGGCTAATGGGTTAGCGGTTAGCTCCTTTAAAAATATAATTTATGGCTTATACACAGTTTAACTACAGATACTACAGGTAGCGGTGTGGTTAATATCTAACGGTGAACATTAGCTGTGATTAAATTAGCTAAAGGTGTGGCTGAGCAGGTGCTTTTAATGCTGGTAAACTTGGCATCAAACATGTTTCTGCTCAAAGAGTTTCTACTCATTCAGCTGATGCCCATGTTTTCTGTTTATTCTATTAACTAGGCCGAGTGGAGTTTTTAGTTGTGAGAGACATCCTCATCTCTCACATGGAGCGTTGGACGACTGATTAATGCTAAACTGCAGACTGGTTAATCAATCGATCAAATTATATTTGTGTAGCACCTGTAGGAGGTGAGTGCAGATACTTTACAGATAACAAAATGCAATGAAACAGAACATGTGAAAAAAAATTACGAGAATCTTGAAAACATAAAACATTACCAAGTAAATAGCCTGAAGTGCAATAAGACTGTTGATATTTTAAGAGCTAAAAGAAGAAATAGGAGATGTAGAGTGGCTTAAAAGAGGGGGAGAGGGGCAGTCATTTACTATGAAAAAATGAAAAAATAACCCACTTTGAATTTTTCTTAATTAATCAGACTAACAGCACCAGAACACTATGACTGATTTATTTGTCCTTTAAGAAATTGAATTCATTCATCCTACTTTTTACTGCCTCTGTGCCCCTCCAATGGTGCCATCCCACATTGAAGGGGCACTTCTTTGAATGTACAAACTCAGAAAAGTAGCAGTAGATTTAGCACTGATGTTTTGCTTGTTCGGGATAAGACCCGGATCATCGCCAGGCTTCATGAAGCAGTTTACGAAGAGATAGGGAGCGTTTTCTTTGCAAAACCAATTGGATTAATGATGAGCAGTAGACAAAGAGAGACACCTTCAGCAAATCGTCCTTTAAACATGATAACACTGGCGGTGATTAGGACAATCACTGCAGTGAAATAGTCTGTGAAATCACTTCCTGTGTCTTCCTAACTGCTTAATCTCGATAGGAAACGTCATGAGGAAGATAAGGGGTGTGGAAACGCAAACTTCAATGTCCTGAAGATGGAAGACAGAATGCAGAATGCAACAATTTGCAAATCTCATGAACTCATATTTTATTCGCTTTAGAACACAGAAAAAATGATCTTCTCTGTGGTATTTTTGGTTTTGTGATGCTCCAAATGTTTTCATTTGGTGAAAGGTCTGATCTGCAGGAAGTGACCTGCAAACCAAATCCAGGCTTGTGTTGCTCAGTGGCAACAGTGCTGACAGATCATTATCTGTGTTTACTGAATTGTTTTTGGTTGACAAGGTGAACTGGATAAAGTCTGCTACTAGTCAGGTGAGCATACCTGATCACATTGAGTAATAACAATTCTATGCTTATTAATAACAGAAGCCTTTGGTTTGTAAAAAGCCAAACTGTAAATATTGACCACCTTATGTACTGCATTCATTTTCTATAAATAAACACATTAAACACATTTGTGGAAATGGACCAAAATGTCAAAAACAAACCTGAGCTGTGTGGATTCATGCCTCCTAGTTTACATCTGTGAGGTCTGAGCATTAGCCTGAACATTGGCCTGAGGTTGTTAACATTGGCCTGAGGTTGATGCCATGTGGTTTCAGGCGTCATGGTGACCTTTTATTAGCTCAGTATGTTTTATTAGTTGGCACACACATTCAGGGTTTTCCTGGCTCAGAATGGGCCTTTGAGGGTGAAAAAAAACACACATGATTTGTCCTCATAAGTGAGTTAGTTTCACTTTTTTGAAATAAATCGTCAGTTTTGTGTTGTTTTTGATCATTTTATGATGAGAAATGTCTAATATGCTGGAGGAAATTAAATCACGTGGGTGAAATAAAGAATCAGTTGATTTTCTTTTGGCTTTTTGGGGGGTGCCAGAAATTCTTCTTTGCAGAAAGAAGCTTGATATCTGAGTTGTATTTATTTTATTTTTTTTTCAGGAGGATCGGTTTGCCTTTCTTACTGAGTGGTATGACCCCACCTCTGCCCTCCTGCGGCGTTACCAGCTGTTTTACTACCCCAGAGATGGCTCAGTAGAAATGGTACACTTTTACTCCAGTGCTTACTTTTTGTCTCTTTTATTTCTGCCTGAAGGTGTGTTTATGAATGTTGTCTTTTTTTAATCCAGAATATGAACACCCAAGACTTGTAGGGCAAATTGTAAATGGCATATTTGTTTTAACTAACTGTGTATTGATGAAAATTTCAGAATTCTTCTTTAGCATTTCTGAAAAATATCTGATACCTGTTTTACAGTTTGATGTAAAGAACCAGCGGATATTTCTGAGAAGGACCAAATACGATGACATCCATCAGGAGGACTTATTTATCGGGAATCGAGTGAACGTGTTCTCACGACAGCTACATCTGATCGATTACGGGGATCAGTACACGGCAAGCAAACTCGGCAGTAAAAAAGAAAGGTATGATCATTCATCTAACTTGCATTTGGGGAGGTGTCCACACATGTAGACATGATTGATCTATTTGGAAAGTTATGACCTTAAAAATAAATCCTTTAACTGTAACCTACTGGCAGACATTAAAAACACCTATTTGGAGATTACAGCAAAGCTGTTGGTGCTTGAATGTTGAAATTAGTGATTTTTATAAACAGTGACAAGCTGTCATGATTTATGGATGGCCTTCTTTGATTCTTAAAAATTGATTGTTTGTTGAATCGGAGATTGGATTTAGTACCCACAGAATCAAATATATATGGAAAGATTAAATCCAGGTGTGCGAACACTGTAAAGACTTACCTATGAAGACTGGGAGCTGTGTAACAAAGTACTGAATTAAAGGCATGGATGCTTTTATAGGTGAGAGTTTCCAGTGCTGGGTTATTAATGAATTTGTTGATATTGGGTGGATAAAGATTATCCATTTAAAACGAAATCTACAATGTAGTATAGTATACAGTAAGGGAAGGTCAATGCTCTGAAGTGACTGTAAATCAATAAAGATCAGGAGAGAAGTAACAGGAGCACTACAAAGATATGGGACACGGTGAAGATGGACATCTATAAGTGGAGAAAATATGGCACAATAGTGACATCACCAGCAACTGGATAGTTGAAAGATGATCAAAGCTGAAGAGGAGGAAGAGGAAAACTGGTCAGGGAGGACACCAACAGACCTGCAGGAACATTAAACAAGCTGCCAGAATTTTTAACAGGAACTTCCTGTGCACCACATGTGACAACATTAGCTGTTTTTTTCATATATCTGAGGCTGGAAAATAAGAAGCCTATTATAAAAAAAACAACAACATCCAAACCCAGCAAAACTTTACATCAACATTGGTCAAATCTCCCAAAGGCATGTGTTTTGGTCTGATGAGAACAAGGTTGAACTTTATGGCCATAATTCCATAAACTACTCTGCGCATGACCACAGAATACCATCCCCATGGTGAAGCACGGTGGGGGCAGCATTATGCTTTGGGGCTTCTATAGGTGGAACTGGAGCCTCAGTCAAGGTGACCAGTTTTAAATACCAGTCAGTTAGCTAGTCAAGTCAGTTAGCACACAACCTTCAGATGTCTCCTAGAAAGCTAAAGAGGAGTTTCAGCTATCAGCACAACAACTCCTCTGAAGGTTGGATTAAAGGTTTGGAATGACCCAGAGCCGCGATCTGAATCCTACTGGAGCTCTGTGGGAGGACCTGAAGAGGGCTGTGCAGAGAAGACGCCCTCACAGTTTGACAGATTTGGAGCTCCTTTGTGAGGAAAAGTGGGCCAATATTGGAGGTCTAAATATGCTGCAATGACTCCAACCTAAAAGGCTGAATACTATAATTTAGTGATGATTTTCAAAAATCTGTTAGTTTGAAGGTGTGGATGTTTATTTTACCAGTTTATTGTAAGTTTTCACTTTTTGTTTCCCCCTTAAAAGATGTATTTATTTATTTATTTATTTGACAGGCTAAAGGTCACATAAAAAATGAAAAAAGTCCAATTATTTATCTTGAATATCACAAAAACCCAGTACTATAACTGTGTAGACTTTTTGTATCCACTGTACCTACATTACTGTGTTTGTGTCCTGAGTGTGATCTTGATGTGCAGCCTTCTGTTGGCTGTGATATCTGCTGTCCAATCACATCTCTTATTTTCTCTCTCCTCTCCCCGTGTCTCCAGAACGCTTGCTTTGATAAAGCCAGATGTAGTCACCAAGATCGGAGATATTCTTGAGCTGATCTACTCCTCCAACCTGATAGTGACCAAAGCCAAGATGACAAAGCTCACGTGGTAAAGTCACAGCCTCTCTGCCAAATGTCCAATAATAATAATAATAATAATGATAATCTCACTGTGGGAAAGTATCAAACAAGCTGTGGGAGAGGGAAACATGGTCTGTTTGGTGCCAGTGTCCTTGTATAAACAGACAGATGGCTCTCTGTTCTCACACACATTAGGAACATATGGCGAGCTAAGAGGCAAACAAGGTCTGCTTTTAATTAAACACTAACAATTTTATCAGGTGGATCACATCATAACATCAGCCCAGTCTCACCCAGATCTGATCTTTCTGTGTTTAATTTGAAAGTACAGTTTGAAGTATAATGCTTGCTAACTTGAGTCAACTTTGAGTCCAGGGGTTATACAGCAAAGACATTCAACATATCTGGGATTTCTGTGCTGGCTCAACAAGACCTAAAAGCCCAGTCAGGGATAACAGTGATATCACAACGGTGGTATCAACTTTCTCTTTATGTTCAAGGCCCTGAGACTGCTCACATAAAATGGGTGGTCTTTGACTCATCTGTTCACTCTTCTGCATAAAATTAACCTTTTTTTTTTTTTTTTTATCTGGATGTAAAACTCTTCAGGAGGTCAAATGAATCACTTTAGTCTATGACCAGGTCAAAGTGAAATTTATTTTAATGATTTGATTTAGGTGGTCATAAATAGTCAGTTCTGGTATATGAGAGCATTCTATACAGTTAACTTAAAAAAAAACTTTATCTGATTTTGTATTTGTACAAGTTTTATACCTGGGGTTTATGTGCAGCATTTTGTCTGTGCATTTGTCTGTAACCTGCTGTTTCTGCATCTAAACGGCCTTCTGTTTTTAAATTTGTGGAGTCATATCAACAAATCCAAGGATATCCCCCTTTTATGACATGTCGCAAAAACACAAATCATTCTTCCTATTACACATATGAAATTGTGGAATTATAATTTTTATGTCTAGCCTTGGTGGAATCATGTTGGGCGGGGGGGGGGGTGC
>VUQG01010687.1:4218-14421 GCA_015106755.1 Etia nguti | reverse complement strand
AAGTAAAGATTTGAGCATCAGAACTGTACCACAGGGCAACAGAAGAAGGTGGCCTGGTATGATGCAACAACTTTCTTTTACATCATGCGATTGCGGAGTGTGTGTGCTGTGCTTACCTGGGGACCATCTGGCACCAGGATGTACTATTTGAAAGAAGGCAAGCCAGCAGAGGCAGTATGATGCTCTGAGAAATGTTCTGCTGAGAAACTTTGGGTCCTGCCATCCATGTGGATGTTACTTTGACATTTACCACCTACATAAGCATTTCTGCAGACCATGCACACCCTTTCATGGAAACTGTATTCCCTGATGGCTGTGGCATCTTCAGCAGGGTAATGCAACTGGCCACAAGGCAAAAATGGTTCAGGAATGATTTGAAGAGCAGAACAAAAAGTTTGTGGCCTTGACTTGGCCTCCAAATTCCCCAGATCTCAATCCAGTTCAGCATCTGCGAGATGTGCTGGACAAACAAGTCCTGTGAGTTGCGAGGTGGGGGCTCCATGCAACTCACAGGACTTAAAGGAACCGGTGCTAACATTTTGGTGCAGATACCACAGCACACTGTCAGGGGTGGGGTTGAGTCTGTGCTTTGACGGATCAATGCAGCAGAAGGGGGGCCAACAGAATATTAGAGGTAGTCATAATGTTGTGCCAGATCATTGTAAGTTCAAAAGTGATCTCCAATTATACAGTGTTTCCATGGGGATTTTTTTTTTTTTTTTTAAGGAGAAAAAAGTAAGACCATTTGATTCTTGGTGAATTAAATGTTAAAGCTGGAAAATTTGAATTGCTGAAAATTTGGAGATTCTGCAGTCCTGTGAATTTTATACAAACTTCCTGTTGTATAAAATTTCAAGCCGGTGCAAATCTGTACCGGAGCTTAGTGTACCACAGCTCAGTACTTCTGGATGGTTTCTTTGGACAACAAAAGAAAAGGCTGACGATGTAATATCAGTTGTATAATTACAGTAAATTACTCCAGTCTCTAAAAACTGTTCACAAACCACAAATTATGAGCCAATTTTAAGCCATATTTTTGTTCAGTCTGCGGTGATTAGACCATATCAGTGGTGCGTTTAGAACAAGTGCAGAGTGACATTTCGCCTCACTTTACTTTACGTGCAAATACAGTTGCTGAAGTATTTTAATAAATCCGCAAATGTTCTCTCTCATAATACAGCCAACTAGAGTGCAACTGATATGTGGAATCAGTTTAGAGAAACACATTTTCAGAACTTACCAAGAAGTCCTACGATTTCGCTTCTCTCCAATTCCCCATCTTTCCATAAAAGTGAAGTTGAAACATGGCGACAATATTTAATTTTTATTAGTATCAGGAGAAAAGTCTGTGGGATAATTTCAGCTGGTAGGTATTCGAGACTCGGTGTGAAGTGAATATTTCACCAAAATTGAAATGTTTAATTTGCCCAATGTCAATTTGTTCCATTTCATATCTTTGCATTTGCACAATTGAGCTCGAGTTAGCCTGTAGCTAAACTTCAACTTTATTTTTGTGGAATACGTCAGACTAATCCAGTGTTTCTCCAACTGAGTATGGATGATCATGGGAAAATATGGAGAGAAAAGTAGGACATTTATAGGGGACGTACAGAAACGAGGTTTTTTGATACTAGAGTGCTGACCTCCTTCACTTAAACTCATCTTCGATCTTTTTATATTCTTCATGATTTGGCACTCCATAAAAAGTCTGAATGGCTGAACTAATCTGACTGCACTGCAGACCAACCTAAAGTATCTTTGAAGCCTCCAGATGTTAAGTGCCTGCACACACACGAGTACACACAACATTAGGTCCACCGCATAAAACCTGGCTTGCAGTTTTGGTCAGCACACCAAACGAGAACAATGATTCTTTATGGACGTGGTTTTACTGGATTTGTTGTCTCATGGTAACAAAAATCTCAGGTCTAAGAGTTGAGGTCAATCAGATTATTACAATATGATGTTGAAGGACACTCCCCGAGCTATCCACATACTCGTGAACATATAGTGGACTGTTTTTGTTGCTGTTTCGTCACGTCATCTTGAAATCACTCCTCAAGCTGCCTGACGCTACGTCACATGCATCTTAGGAAGGGAGGGCACAGGAGCAAAGAAACCAAACAGCCCGAAAACTGAAGTCAAAGTGATTTCCATGACAACATTATCAGTGGTGCGGGAACTCGAGTTCCTGTGTTCGAGCAGGTATGATAACTCTGTGCACACGTCCTCGAGAATCTGTTTTCCCAAGAGTCTCCTTGTCTGTCCTCATCAGCCCCAAGAGCCTCTGAGCAGCCTCAAGTCCATGGCCGAGCGAGCAGCAATGAGCTCAGGGATCGAGGGAGATGTGACCTCCCTGCACCTCACCTCAGGTAAGAGACGCACACACACCCCTTGATAAAAGGAGATGGAGGGTTACCGTAGAGCAGAAATAGAAAAGCTGTATTTTAATGGAACAAAATGTCATCTCACCTCCCACTCTCAGCTGCCTCTGAACAAAAACTGCTGATGATATTATCATCCCTGACTCAACTTCACTTTTCTTTCCATCTCCAAAACCCGAATCCCTCTCATCGTCACTTCCCCTCACTTTTTTTCCTATTCAGAAATATTCCCCAGCAGCACTACGGCGCCTTCAGGCCCCCCGTCAGCACCTCAGCCCTCGCTGTCAGAGGTCAGCATCCCCCCATCGTTGGGGGTGTGTCCGCTGGGGCCGGTTCCCCTGTCCAAAGACCAGGTCTACCAACAGGCCATGCAGGAGCAAGCGTGGACGCATATGCCACACCCATCTGACTCCGAGAGAATCAGGTGCAGTGAAATATATATATATATATATATATATATAATATATATATATAATTATTATTATTTTTTAATTAATTCAATTTTTTTTTTTATTATCATTTTTCCCGCCTTTTCTTCAGTCAGAAAAAGCAGAGTCAAAGTCACTTTGTGCCTCGTTATAGTCGGCAGTATTAGAAGTTTTCAGATTTTTAAGTCAAGATAGAAATGCCACATCATTCTGGGTAAAAACTAAACCACATCAGAACTGAGCAAGTTTTGATTCCACCCATTTCATTATATTTTGCCTTCAGTGAAGCAGAAAAGTAAAAATTAAAGTGGTGTTAAGTAATGGCTCTTCAGTGTTTCTTCAGATATTTCAAAGTTTGTTTGTTTTTCTTGTTTTGTTTTGTTTTTTCATAGGAATTTTTTGGGGGGGGGGTTTCTTGGGGGTGCGGGGGTAATATACACACAACAGACAACTTTGCAAACAAACAATTGTTTAAAATTTGGACAAAGTCAGCTGTAAAAAATTTTGCTCCCATTTCTTTAGCTGAATCTAAGAGAACTCAGTAGTTCACTGAGGCACAACAGCGAGTGTCTACAGTCACCTGTAAAACATGGTGGAGACTCGGTCATGCTTTTGGCTGCACATCAGCCAGTGGTGTTTGAGATGTTTTCAAAATTGATGAAGTCATGCATGCAGAAAGTCAGATTTGTATCCACTATGCAATAAAACCTGGAAGGTTGCTCATTGACAATGTCTTAATTCTTCAGCGTGTCAGTGATCCCAAACACAGTCCCAGTCCAGTATATTTGATCTTCCCAGAACCTGCTTCACTGTTTTTGAAGCAGTGTGGGGTCATGTTCACAATTACAAGAAAACCTGCCTGAGAGAGTTCAGACTGTGTTGAATAAAGGTGGTCGTACCAAATATTACATTTCAGGCTCATTAGAACTGCAAAGGTTTTGCCTCACATAATGTATTTCCAGTCATAGTAATGGTCCTTTATTGTTATTGTACATGTGCAACGAAACTGTGGAAATTCACTTTCCAAAAATTCACTGCACCCATTTCCTATTTACAGGTGACTTGACTTTTGAACAGCCATATGTAAAACAGTTGTTAGAAGATCTCCTCTCAGTGAATCTATCAAGACATCTACAAATCAAATTAGACAAAAGAGCCTCAGTTTTTTGTGTAAACAATAGTAGAAATATTTAAAAGAGCAAAATTCAGTCAACTTAAGTCGGTGGGAGAAACTGCAGCACAGGAAATAAAAATCCCACCGCTCTATTCGATTTGTGTTTAGTACAGTCTGATAGTGGAGTGTTCAGTAATGTAGCCCACCTGTACACACAGTCATAATTACAGAAGTGATTATACTGGTACTGTATCTACAATGCAGTCAGCCCACACAGCTACAATTGACATTTAAATCAAACACTCAAACCCTCTTGTCCCACAGTACCTGTTGTGCTTTACAGCTTTACAGATGAGAGCGCACACATGCTGAGCGTGGATTTGTCTTGTCGTGATTAAAACATGACTCTGTAATAAAAGCGTGACAGACGTGTTTGTTCCACCTGTTTCTTAAAGTATAATTTACCTTCAGCTTACGCGCACACACTTGTTTCTCCTACACGCACAAAGCTAATTTCCTCCACGTTTGATTTGAAGTGCTCACATTAGTCAGACACTCACACACTTTCTGTTCTGCCCTGTCTGTGGGACTCTGTTATTTTAGGCGCACCCTCGGTGCACACAGCTTCATGGAAACAGACAAACTGGGTTTGTCACCATTCTAAAAATACTCGGAAAAGTGCATTTAGGTAGAGAGAGTGACCCACTGCTGAATTTTCCTACTTTCTGTGAATCCATCAGGGGAGGAAAATCTTTATATAGATCTATTGTGTACGTACGACCCGCATGTTCCTCAACATGTGACATCTCGGTCTTCAGATCACATGTTGGTAAAATGCGAGTCTGCCATGAGAATAACTGTAATTTCCACAATTAAACACATATTATATATGTTAGCCTTCGATTTTCTTACATTTCGACCAGTTTTAGGGATGAAACTGGACCTTGTAGTTTCTGATGTCAGAGGGTGAGTGATTCTGATTGGCCATCTTGACTTGGACAAATGGGGATCTCAACCTGTTGGTTTACTTTATTTTTGCACTTATAGTGTTTGCATGTCTTCATATTTATTAAGAAAAAAGCCTTAAAAAAGAGCTGCTTCACTTTTAACTGTGCAGAGACGATGGGTAAAGTCTCTCTGTTGATTAGGGTTGTTTAGGTTATGGAAGAAATCATAATCGGTTATTTTGTTCTGCTTATTTTCAGCCCCATATTTTTATTCTCAAGTTCTACTAGAGTAGCTTAACGTGATTCACGGTTCAACAAAAATCCATCTGAGCTTTCGTACAGCCCATCAGTTATCTGCTTTTTAAGGCCACCCTCTCTTTAAGCCACCTATCTTCTGATTGGCTGCCCCTGACAAATGGAAGGTTTTAAAGGGAGGTGCTTCAGTACTTAGGCCTAAAAAGGCCACACGGCTTTATCTTTGTCTGACAACACATAAGTTTTAACTGTGGATATTCTTAAACAACTAATATAATTCTGATGAAAAACAGATTTTTAGGTAAAGATGCTTAAAATTGAGATCAAAAGACAAATTTTTTTTCTCCCCCTTCCATACTGAAGATTTTAGGACTGCAGCATGTTACACCTGAAATATTCTGATTGTTCTAAAAAGTTCTGCTTTATTCTTGTAATTTTCCTCATTTATAAGCCATTAACTGCCCTTCCTCTGCATCTCTGTGTATTACAGGCAGTACCTGATGAGGAACCCCTGCCCCACCCTGCCTTTCCACCACCAGGTGCCACCGCCCCACTCAGACACTGTAGAGTTTTACCAGAGGCTTTCCACAGAGACCCTCTTCTTCATCTTTTACTACCTGGAGGTAAGCTGTGTTAGTCCATTTCTGCTTAAATGTTGTTTACAGTAAACTCTTTCTGTGAGACTGTAGGTTATAATTTGATCTGCTGAATCAGAATTTGAAGGGTGAAGATGATTAGTTTAATTAAATTAAATTAAAGAAGTGCCTGTTAGGGAGGCCAGGGTCAAGACTAAATTGATTTGAGTACAGTCTGATTTAATTTAGGCTCATGAGGCATTTATGAATCATATTACAAGTAAACCTGAGGATTTCTTTCTTTGAAGTTTTCCTCTGAGCCAAAACGTGCTCATTTCCCAGCCCTCATCTTCTCCTCTCCCTCCTCTCTGCAGGGCACTAAGGCCCAGTATCTGGCAGCCAAAGCCCTGAAGAAGCAGTCGTGGAGGTTCCACACCAAGTACATGATGTGGTTTCAGAGGCACGAAGAACCCAAGACCATCACTGATGAGTTTGAGCAGGTGAGCATCACATCTGTGTGTTCAGCCGCAGAGTTTAAAAACTTGAATAATCTGCATTTTTCTGCAAACGTTTAGTTGTGCATTGACCGCCTTCCTCTTTGTCTTCAAACTTCAAGTGTTTTCTTTGCTTGTTTTAGGGAACATACATTTACTTTGACTATGAGAAATGGGGCCAGCGGAAGAAGGAGGGCTTCACGTTTGAGTACCGGTACCTCGAAGACCGAGACCTCCAGTGACGTGCAGAGAGATGCGACAGGACGGACGGACAGACGGCTGAGAAAGTGAGAGATGGACAGAACAAACAAACAAATGAAGAAGGTTGATCCACCTGCTGACATTCCTGGATTTGACCTCAGCTCGCTGGGGAATGGAGACGTGCGGGCCGGAGGGGGGCGGGCGGGTTTCGTCCCTCCTCCTGACCCTCCAAACCCCGCCTTACCATCCTCACCCCGGCAGTGATAACCCCTCCCACTCCCATCATCTCCTCCTTTCTTCTTTCTATCTCTTCATCAGCAGGCCTTTTTTTGTTCTTATATTTCCTGGCTTAGACAAATCACACAAACACACACAAAATAATCACGCGTATAATATTCCGACTATCCCCTGCTTTCCACCCTCTGAGTTATCCTGTTATTTTGGCTTTAAAACTGTTGCTTCTGTTAGCCCCACCCTTTAAAGGCCAAAGATTATTGGTCAGTTATACTCTCAGCGCAGGCTCTGTCTTCTTTAAACAGACTAATGCAAACCTGGAGAGGTGAACTCCGTCAGTGCTGTAACACTTCTCAGACTTGCATCAGGGCAGGAATCAGCTGAGAGAAATGAAATTTAAAATCAAGTGAGAAGCAAAGGAGGATACGTCAGAGAAGATGAGCAGCCAGCTCTTTTCTGCTTCATGAACTTGACACCTGCTAATGTGACGCTTCACATAGCCTGAGACATAACGATGCTGAGCTTCTGCTTTGTTTTCCACTGGCTTATAATCCAGATTAACTTGGATTTAGAGTAGTGGAATGAAATGGCAGCAGGGCTTCATATCCCTGGACACACATCATGATTTTTGTGTCGGTTAATTCGTCAATCTTTCTGCTTCAGTAAAAATTAGGTGGAAAACTTATTGACTGCACTTGAACAGCTGCATCGAATCTACAGTAAAATACAGTTGGTGGCCAGATTATTAGGTACAGCTGTGCACTCAAATCGCTCTTCCGTAAAGTCGACCTTCATGATCAGTGTGGTTGTCTCCGTTATTAAGGTGTTAACAGTGAGGTATTAGTTAGCGGTGGCGCTAACCAGGCTCACCTGCACCCTTGTATATGTAAGAGTAGAGCTCAGCTCCAAAACATCGAGAGCGGATTTGGGGTCCTGTCGGGGGTAACAGGAAGTCATTTACAATGAATGAATCTGTTAAAAAATGAACTAGAATATTTAAAGTAAAAAAAGTAAGCAGAACTAATGAAAACCTAATCATGAGATTTAAAATTATTTGCTGTTCTGCATTTTCTGACCTATTTTTCTAACTTGTTATATCATCAGACGCAGGAAGGAGCTGAAATAGAGCAGCCGATATCAGATGCTGTAGGTGAGGCTATTAATTAATTCATCCGCCTCAACAAGCGAGTAGAAGCTGATATTTAGGCCTAGCATTTTTTCCCCCAGTGTGGCGGTTATCATTGGAATCACAGGTGTCAAGTTTCTGAGATGCAAAAGTGTTGGATTTCAGCTGATTAATGATGTCACCTGCCCTGCTGCTGCGACGATGAGGCGTCCTTTTACAGCTCTGTGAGGGTGAAGCCGGAGCTCAGCAGAGGTAGCTTCTCTCTTCTAGTCTGTTTGGGAAAACAAGCAACCAGCAGCCGAACAGGTAAACGCTGGTCGTAGGTGGCACCGCAGGCCTCACTCGCACTCCAGAGGTCCTGTTTGTTGTTATTGTTGTTGTCGGTGTTTGTTTACTTCTGAGGTGGTTCGTGCTTTTTGTGAATCCGCCGGTCTAAAAATATCCCGCCCTGCCTACTCCCATCTATCCGCAGCGGAGGAGTGTGACAACGCAGCCGGCGAGGTGTTGGTAGTAACTGTCTTTTACCTGGTGGGCAGCGTTATGTCATAGTTTCACAAAAATGGCTTCAAACTGGGAGAAGCTTGAAGAACTCGAGTTGGAATTATGCCTTCTGCTTTCCCAGTTTTCTCTGGTAGCTTCTCGCCATGCACAGTTTTAAATTTTCTGCGTTCACTCAAACGCAGCAGAGGTGCACATGGATCCTCTCATGATTACAATAATGGCACTTATGAATACCTGCTGAAAGCTTAGTCAGTCCCCAGATGTTGCTCTAGAGTTTTTTTTTTTTTTTAATACTTTGTGCACAGACCAAATTGTGTCCACCTTTGCTGCGCTGGGATGTCGGCAGAAGTTTTCCCATCCAGCTGCCAGATAAATAGACGATCAGCTGCTCACGTCAGCGTCAGCACGCAGCAGACATACGCTAACCAGGTGCTTCTGATAGCTTTCAATAAGCTAAGCTACTACTCGTTTTAGGTTTGAAGCTTTATGCCTGCAAATACGCCAAAATGTTTTCATCTCAAGACGTCAAATACTGACGTTTTGTCTTCAGTAGTACAGACGGGGTCGTTTTTGCATCTCTGACCAAAGCAAGAGTGGACACAAAGATCAGAGAGGCCATAGAGCTCTGTTTGGGAGGTTTGTGCCCTGCACGGTCTTGTTTTTGACAGATTAATAGCAAGGTCCAGCTTACTGTTGCTGCACCCAGGGGGGGTTAGGCACACTTTAAGTAACATGTGAGTCCTCCGCATTTGGATCAGACCTTGGCCGGTCTTTAATCTGCCAGCCCCTTAGTGCAAAATCTGTGTGGTGCATTGGTGATCTATCAGTGCAGCTCCCTCGCATAAACCAAGCCAAATATTTTCAGGACTGCGTGTGGGCCACTTCCTGTTTTGTGCCACATGTGAGAACAGACAAGTGTTAGAAAACAAAAAGATCCTGACCTGCTTCGTTTGTGAAATCAGCCCCTGTGACACCAGCAGCTTTGACAAATCGTCTCTTTGACGCCGTCGGTATGAGACCGGGCTCATGCTACAGCCGGACACTTGGAACGTCTCACACCCTGGACGTCTAAAACTGAGCAGCAGGTTAAAACCAGGGGAAGTGATCCTCTAACACGCACAGCTCCAGCAGTTATCGTGGTGGGTGTTGGATGCTGCCGGCAGCTGGATGGACAGTTTGTTCGTCTCCCACCAGCCTCTTCTTTCCTTCCTTTTTTCCTTCCTCCCTCCCTCCCTCCTCCTCCTCCTCCTCTCTGTGCTCAAGAGCGCAAACAGAGCAACACCAGCACTGCTGCCCACATCTCCTCTGTCCTCCAGCTCTCTGCTCCATGTTTACACACTGAAGGGTTTGACTGAGCCGACTGGGCCCACACCACACACAAACACACTCGTTCTCACACTGCCCGAGCTTCTTCCACAGCTGCCAACAAAACTCAACAGCAGCTCATTTTCTCTTGTTTTTTGTTTTTCCTGTTTTTGACACAAAACACTTCAGTTTCTGTCTCTTCCTCTCTCTCTTAGCTGCCGCCGCCTCCTCCTCCTCCTCCTCCTCCTCCTCTCCTCTTCATGCCAGGTAGATATTTCCTTTATTTCTCAGGAAGTATTTGATAGACCATTTTATGAGGAAATGTATCCGCCAGCAGCTCCCATCGCCACAGCACAACTACAGTATATTTCCCCCCCCCCGGGACAGACCCACACCGCAGGTTTAATTTCAATCCTTTCTTCTCTTTACACCACAGCGGCCCTTTTCATTTCACTTTTCTTCTTTCTTTTTTTTTCTTTTTTTTAAATAAAAATATCCTCCAATGTTTGGAGCAGCACCTGGAAGAGAGACCATCTTTATATTTTCTATCGAGTTATTTGTGATGGGTTGTGCTTTTTCTCTTTTTTGTCTTTCTTTCTTTCTTTTTTTTTTTTTTTTTTTTTTTTTTCCCCCTGGTGG